>PVIY010039238.1:0-23278 GCA_004026745.1 Myrmecophaga tridactyla
GTAAATAAAAATTTAACCACTACAAAGAAATATTATCAAACTTCACCTCATTGTGCGATGGAAAAGCACTTAGAAAAAGCACTTGGAAGAAACAGCACACATTATTTTTGTGTCTTTTTAAATATATTTTCTCATATCTAGAATACTTAAACGTTGTCAGAGCAATTTCCTGAGTTTCAAAGTTTCCAGTTTCCAGCTCAGAGATAGCCAATCTCATGTCCTTTTTTAAAAGCATATCAAACACATGAATTCAAAAAGAGAAAGACCAAAATAAGAGTGGAAACCATCCAAAAGAAGAGTTATACTTTTTTTTCTCAGAATGTATAATACACCAGATTCTTTAAGGTGAGTCTATAATATTCCCTAGAATTAAAAGTCATAGAGTTGCAAATATTATAGAAATACTAATAAATTAAAGAAACTTCAACTTGAAAATTAATATAGAGATGTATGAATTGCCAATAAATGTAAAAAACATGCTTTTATTTCTCACACTGAGGTAAGGGATGGACGAATTTAAAATACCGTTAGAGTCCCATCCAGCCTCTAAACCCTGTGGTTTCCACATTAATTCTCCTTTATTTCCTGGTAGATATTGGTAAGAGACTATTCAAAGAATATAATTACTACTAAAACCTTTCAAAGTACAAAAGTGCTGTACTTTTGAAATATTTTAAAACTTTAATTCAGAGAGAACTATTTGAATGAGGCATATGTTTGCATAAAATAGAGGGATGCGTGAAAACCTTGATAATCCCCAAACTATCTTTACCTTTGGCATATAGTATTTAGAAATGGGCAAAGAAAGAAAGGAGGAATTATAAAATTTTCTTCAACAACTATGCGCAGCTTAAACCATGTTAGGTTGTGGAGTAGGAAGCAGTTTAGAATTAAACAGTCATAAACCTATTTATTTATTTTTAATCCATATGTCTTACTTGTCTGTCGATAAGGTAGATAAAAGGAGCAACAAACACAAGGTTTTCATAATTACTCTTGACTGGAGAATTTCTAGCTTCTATCTGGTTTGAATATAGTGTGAAGAAAAATTGCTACTGAACAAATGGACAATCAAAGCAACCATAATACAAAAATAGACTGCAGCCATTTCAGGATTTATCTGAGGAGAAAAATCTCCTTTGTATAGGAAAACATGCTCCTGAACCTCTGGCCACTGGAGGCCATGCCCAGGTAATATCCAGAACAGAGAACAGAGAGGGGTGTGTTGGTTTAAAAATATGTCCACAATTTCTTTGACATTCTCTTTGAAAGGCAGAGCCCAGTTCTCTTCCCTCTTGGTATGGTATGGACTTGATGACACATTTAAAAAAAAAATTTTATTTTAGTTTTTTAAACTTTCAAAATCATATATTATAACATATATGCAAAGCAAAGAAATAAAAAAGCAAGAGTTTCAAAGCACTCTTCAACAAGTGGTGACAGAACAGATCCCAGATCCCATGGTCCTCTCACATTTTTCCTTCTAGCTGCTCCAGGATATAGAAGGCTAGAGGGCTTAAATACATATATATTTTTATCATCACAATCAACTTTTTTTCCTTCTTTTTTTGGTGAAAAATAACATACATACAAAAAAAGCTATAAATTTTAAAACGCAGCACCACAATTAGTTGTAGAGCATATTTCAGAGTTTGACATGGGTTACAATTTCACGATTTAAGGCTTTTACTTCTGCCTGCTCTAAAATACTGAAGACTAAAGGAGATATCAATGTAATGATTCAGCGTTCATATTCATATGTTAAATCCCATCTTCACTGTATAACTCCACCATCACTTTTGATCTTTCTAGCCTTCTCTTTAGGGGTGTTCAGGCTATGGCAATTCTAAATTTTTCAAATTGGAAGGGTCTGTCACTAACATGGGGTAGGGAGATGGAACTACCTGATGTTCTCGAGAGGCTGGGCTTGGTTTCAGGACTTATCTGGACCAGGGACCCATCTGGAGGTTGTAGGTCTCTGGAAAGTTACTCTAGTGCATGGAACCCTTGTGGATTCTAACATATTGTCCTAGGTGCTCTTTATCTCTGCCACTGATACTTTATTAATTACACTTCTTCTCTTCCTTTTGGTCAGGATGGAATTGTTGATCCCATGGTGCTAGGTCTGGATTTATCCCTGGGAGTCATCTCCCATGATGATGACTCATTTTTAAAGAATAGAAAATGGCACAAAGTGATGGTGTGTGACTTTTGAGACTGGGTCCTAAAAGGTCCTGCAACTTTCCTCTTTCTCTCTCTCCTGGATCTCTTCTTTTGGGCAGGCAGCTGCCATATTGCGAGGGCTGGTGGCAAGGAACCGAGTCCCCAAACCACCTTGGAAATGGATGTGCTGGCCCTGGACAAGCCTTTGGAAGATGCATCCTGGACAACATCTTGACTGAAACCTCATGAGATTCTCTGAGTCAGAACCAGTCAGCTAAGCTTTTCCTGTCTTCCTGAGCCACAGAAACTGGGAGAGAGTAAGTGTTTATTGTTTGAAGTCACTAAGTTTCCGGCTAATTTGTTACACGGCAACAGATAACTGGTACAAGGAGGAAATGAAGAAGAACTAAGCTTAGTTCCAGCATTACTAAAATGTTGCCTTTCCTGGTAAAGAGTTTTTTTTTTTAATTTTTAAAAAATATAACAACAAAGAAACACAAACATTCTTAACTTTTGACCATTCCATTCTATGTATATAATCAGTAATTCACAATATCATCACATAGTTGCATATTCACCATCATGATCATGTCTTAGAACATTTGCTTCTATTCAGAAAAAGAAATAAAAAGATAACAGAAAAAAATTTATACATACCATACCCTTTACCCCTCCCTTTCATTGATCACTAACATTTCAATCTAAATTTATTTTAACATTTGTTCCATTATTTATTTCTATTCCATATGTTTTACTCATCTGTTGATAAGCATCAGACACAAGGTTTTCACAATCACACAGTCACACTGTGAAAGCTATATCATTATATACAATCATCTTCAAGAAACATGGCTACTGGAACACAGCTCTACATTTTCAGGCAGTTCCCTCCAGCCTCTCCATTACATCTTGACTAACAAGGTGATATCTATTTAATGCGTAAGAATAACCTCCAGGATAACCTCTCGACTCTGTTTGGAATCTCTCAGCCATTGACACTTTATTTTGTCTCATTTCGCTCTTTCCTCTTTTGGTTGAGAAGGTTTTCTCAATCCCTTGATGCTGAGTCTCAGCTCATTCTAGGATTTCTGTCCCACTTTGCCAGGAAGGTCCACACCCCTGGGAGTCATGTCCCATGTAGACAGAGGGAGGGTGGTGAGTTTGCTTGTTGTGTTGGCTGGAGAGAGAGGCCACATCCGAGCAACAAAAGAGGCTCTCTTGGGGGTGACTCTTAGGTCTAAGTTTAAGTAGGCTTGACCTATCCTTTTGGGGTTAAGTTTCTTAGGAACAAACCCCAAGATTGGGGGCTCAGCCTATACCTTTGGTTTCCACACTGCTTGTGAGAATATCAGGAATTCAACCTGGGGGAGTTGAATTTTCTCCCTTTCTTACCATTCCCCTAAGGGGACTTTGCAAATACTCTTTTATTCATTGTTCAAATCACTCTGGGATTTATCGGGGCATCACTCTGGACAAACCAACAAAATGTCATGCCCTACTCAAGATTCCATGTACTTATGGTGTTCAATTAAGCTGTCTACATAAGTTATATTAGGAAATGCACTAGTCAAAATATAAATTTTGTACCAAATAAACATTTTTTGCCATAGTCTCACACATAAGTTAAAAATTTTAAATATTAATTACCATCTATTTTCAGCACCCTGCAGTAACGACCTTCCTTTATTCTTCCTCATGCAAAAACATTTTTAAAATTTGTACATTTAGTCACTATCATTATACACTCTAGGCATTCCTAGATTATACCATCTCAGTCTTTATTGTCTATCTTTCTTTCTGATTTCATTTGTGCCCGCAGCCCTCCTCCCTCTATCATTCTCACATTCAGCTTCATTCAGTGTTTTTAACATAATTGTATTACAGTTAGGTAGTATTGTGCTGTCCATTTCTGAGTTTTTATATTCAGTCTTGTTGCACAATCTGTATCCCTTCAGCTCCAGTTACCGGGTAAAGAGTTTTCACCTGAAACCAGGATTCAATTTCTAAAAACCTTCCATTTCACAGTGTGGAAGATGGAGTCCCAAAGAGGAGGAGGCTGTGCTGTGAGCTCTGCTGTGATCCTGCTGCTAACGCTGAAGAAGGCTGTGGGATTGCACTGTGCACTCAGGGTCAAGTGCAACCAGTAAGTACAGCATATGGAACAGCAGCTGGTCTCTGCCTTAGTCCACCGCCTTGTCAAATGCCTGGGCTTTCAAATGCATCTATCAGGGAGCGGCAACCCTCCCCTGGACCCCTGCATGTCTGAATTTGGAGGCTTGCAGGTGGAGAATTACTAACACAGACTCCAGTTTGTATCTGTTTCCCTCCACTTCACATCCATCTTCACTTCCTGACTGCCTGTTCTGCTGACTTCAGATTCCAGAATGAGATGCAGAAACAACAGCCTAACAGAGACCAGTAACCAGCTCCTGCAACTGTGAGAGGTCAGAGCCCCACAATAAATCTCTTACTATGTACACCACTCTTAGTGGTTCTGAACTGATCAAATTCTGGCTGACATTGATATTCATTCACTTTTGTGTCTTCTTTCTGTATCCTGTGGGTCTGCACTGGAATCAATGCTTCCTTCTAGAAAGATTTTGAAACTAATACAAGCAGCAACATTTCTTGAGCACCTACTATGTGACAGGTCTTATATATATTCTTGTGTTCACAATAATGCTGCATGGGGTACTATCATGCCCCTTCCCCCCCCACACCCCCCAATTGTACCCAAGGCTTTCCTAAGTGTGAGCCCAGCCCTGAGCATTTGCACACAGCTCTACATATGGACGTGAACTTCCAGAGTCCCAGGAATATGCTGAGAATTTTGAAAGCCCATATGACATCATATGTCCCATCTTTTCACCTTTAGGCTCTTCAGTTGACTTGCTGCTCATCAGCTGCCTCAAGCAGCTGCAATGTTAAACAGTTGCCTCTGATTATTTTTGACAAATGCCTCTGGGGAAAAGGCTGTTCCTACTGGGTGAGATCTGAATCGGGTCAAATAAAGACAGTCTTACAGTGTGGGGTGTTCAGAGAACCACCAGGTAGAAAAAATAATGACAGTGATCTGGGAGTGAGGCTTTGGAGTCACCCCAGCCCCATTCTGTCCCCTCTGGGGCTTCTGGTTTTCACTGTGATTTTTGGCTGCTCAATTCCCAGGCTACTGTGGGGCTGGAGAGAGGAGGATGAGATTAGGGTAGGTTAAAATGCCGGGAGGCTCACTGTTCTTACTGAGATTCAGCTATTTTTCTTGAATAAACACTCCTAGAGAGGAGTAACCTTTGGTTAATTTCCAGATTCTGAAAATTTTTAATTTTTCTTCTGGCATTTTTTTCTTTTTTCCAGTTTCTTTGCTGCTTTTATGGAGGAGAGAATTTTCAAAGGGCCTTACTCTGTTATTTTTGCTGATATCTTCTCAGGGTGTTTTTAAAATGTGAAAAAGCTGTCGCTATTTAAAAGTCATAAATGTGTTTTGATTAACTGGGTGACCTGACATGCAGCTTTGTATCCAGGGACATCTGATTCTAGTCAGGTGGTAATTGCAGCTGTTGGGGTGGGGGTGGGGGTGGGAACCCACTGGGGAGCTATGAGGAGTCCAGGGGAACAGCAGGAGCAGAGTCCCCAGAGATGGGCAGTGGGTCCATGTCCAGGAGCATGGTCGGGGGCTCTGGACAGCAATGGTCCCTGGTGTGTGTGTCCCTCTGCTTCTCCACTAGGACCCTTGGGGTCTCAGCCAGGGGGGCTTTCAGTCCTGATCTAACTCCTGCCTAGAAAGGATGTGAAGGTAACCAATGCTTATGTTTTATCTGGCAAAATCAGGCCCTGAGGGCTGGTTTCTTGCCTGAAAGGTCCATGTGCACGTAAGGTGATTGTTTAGGTAGATGTTCCCACAATCGTTCAGCTGCTTCCTGGGATTCAATGACCAATCCAGGGCTCAAGGACCTTCTCCTTCTGGGAATGTGGGGGATGCTTCCTCCACGAAATCTTCACCAGAACATGCATGATGGTTTCCCACAACAAACCTTACTGCACTTCTCAACTGTTGGACTGTCCTCTTTCCACAATGCCCATGTGGGCTGGTGGCAGCAGTAGATGGAGATAGCGGTGGGTCTGGAAATGGTGATAGATGTTTGGCAGGGGCAGGGAATGGGTGTATCCCTGTTTGGTCTCCCTTTGGATTAGAAATCTCATTTACACTCACAATTTCAACTTCCTCATTTCCTTTCCTCTCCTCAGCTCCTTAAAATTTGTCTTCTTCTTCCCAGAAAGGTGACTCTCATCCAAAGCATGAATAATCTCCTTATTTAAAATGCCAGGGACCCTTTCTCTATGCCTATTTTTCTCAAGCCTTTCAGAAATGACCACTTTGAACTGGTCTGCCCTTTCTTCTATACTTTTTCCATGTCCTCTTTATCATCTTCTTTTTTAGGGAACAGAAAGGAGGCCAGTAATGGCTGGATTCAAGTAAGCACAAGAGAAGTGGTAGATGACATATGCATTCATCAACTTACTGGGCTCCTCCCCCAGGGCCTCCCAGGCACTACCACACCCATGGCCACAGCAGAAAGTGTTGACTTCCTGCTGGAATCCACCCTTCCTTCCACGTTCCCAACTCCCCTTGGGCTCCCCAACCCGAGACACAGCTGGAGCCTCCCTCGCCCATATCCTTCCAGTTCCACCTCCGGAAGCGCTCTCAGATCTGCCCTTTCTCTCCTTGTGTGGAAACTGGTGTCTTGATTTCTACCTAGATTATTGCATCCATCCCCACCTCCAAGGTCCATCCTACTAAGGACCAAAGAGCAACCATTCCGAAATCCACGTGGCATCTGAACATCTTCTCCTACTTAAAACCATTGGATGGTGGACAATGTAAGGTCCACTGTCCTATGGCCCCAACTCCCCAGACCCAGCCTCTTTTCACCTTAATAGCCCTGAAGTGATGATGAAACACGACAAGAGCCCCCAGTGCAGGGAAGAGCAAGTTTATTTGATAAGAAACATAGAATATAACACGTGCTTGGTTGGTAAGGAGGGGAAGCAGGTGCCCGGAGAAGAAGCCTCTTTGGTTCCCAAACTGTGGCCGCGTCATTATTCAAGACATGGGCCAGCCTTCCGTGGGCCCTGGGAAGCTGGGCAGGCAATGGGTTGAGCAGCCGAAAACATTCCTGTTGGGATCAAACCTAATTCAGAATGGATGTCCAAGGTCCCTGGCTGCGACAGATATTGGCCTGTCATCAAACCCACCCTCCAGAGGGAGGAAAGGAGACCGAGACCCTGGGGTCAGGGGTCTTGTCTCAGCCACAGGGTAGGCCATAGGGGAGGTTTGGGGGTTCCTTGTGTATGTATTTGAGTAAGTGTGTGTCTGTGTGAACTTGTGTGTGGTAAGTCTGCCTGTGTGTGACTGTGTGAGTGTGCAGACATCACAGCGAGTGCATCTGTGTGTCTGTCTGAGTGACCATGTGCTTGGGCATTTATATGTGTGTGTCTGTGTGTATCCACGACCACATGTGTTCTCTTTGTAGCTGTGTGGCTGTGCCATTTGTGTCTCTCCACTGCTGAGTTCCTATGGACTTCTTTGTGCATACGTGTGTGCTTCTGTGTGGGTTTGTCTTTCTCTTTGGCTGTCATTGTCCCGTGCCCCCTGCTGCCCCCTCCCAGGAGAAGGGCAGCTGGCATCACAACTCCCAGGGCCTAAGGGGCAGGATCAGCATGCCCAATCAGCAGTACTCACCAGGTTGGCAGAGGCTGGGCGCGGTGCTGGAAGGCTTAGACCTTGATGTCAAATTGCAGTCCATGGATCAGCATGTCTGGGAAAAAAATTTAAGACAGACCAGAGTGATGGCCTCAGTGTGAAGGAGTCCAGGAGGGCCCCCCATTCCCACTAGACCAGGGGCCAGGAGATGTAGGCTTTGGGGATCTGACCAAGCGCAGGCCCCCTCCCACAACCAGCTCAGTGACAGGGTCAAAGCAGGGAGACAGGCTCTATACCTCAAAATTATCTGGACAATTCAGAGAAAAAAAACCAAACTCAAATGGGGGAGAGTTGAGACCAGAGGGATGTGGCTGTCCTTTGATTTGCAGGGACAAAGCTCCTTGGGGGAATTATTGTTCCTGCAGAGGGGGAGAGAGGGCTTGCAAACTAGTACTTACTGATAATGTCATGTACAAGGGTGACATCCAGTTGGCTGAGAATCCCATTGACCAGAGGGCACACCTGACCAGAGGCAGGGCAGAGACGGGGGTTAAGCAAAGGCACCTGTAGGGAACTGAGAACAGCAGCACCCCGAGGATGGATTCTTTGGGGGGAGATTTTCCATGATTTTTCGGTGGCTGGAAGTGCTTTGATTCTTAGCATTTCCACAGATCACATCTCCAAATTAGGCAGAAGAGAAATAAAGCTATGAGAGGGGTTTGCAAGGTGCCCCAAATCACACAACACACCCAGTGTTCACGCTGTGATACCACATCTGTTTCTAGATAGGGTGGATTTCTCTGGAAGGGGTGAATTTCTGGTTATAGGGACACCCAAGCATGAGCTTGATGACTGCTTGTGTGTGACTATAGAGGGCTGGAAAAGGAGCTTCTGGGGGTGGGGCCATCCATTTCAGCTGCAGTGTGGAAAAAACACAGGACCTGGGCCAGAGCAGGAACGAATCCATGCATTGTGAAGGACGGAAAGAAGAAATACGGACCAATCGATCAATGAACAGAAAGATTGAGTTGGATGGAACTTACTTATCAAATTGAAGGGCTCAGATCAGCTCACCCCAGGGATCTCTTTTGGCTTGAGAAGCTCTAAGATTCAAGGCTCAGGAGTCTCCCACTTGTGCCTACTTACCTTGCCCTGTACCAGCTCAGGAAGGACTTTATCCAGGACCCCAGTGAGGCTGTCAATAAGGTTTTGAATGGGGAGAGGGGCAAGTCTAAAAGAGAAAAGTCATAGATGATGTGGGACCTGCAGAGGCCTGGGATTGATATGGAGAAGTCTTCACGGACCACTCTGCCCATTTCAGTCTCAGCACTAAGGAACTGGGACTGGACCTTGTCCGGCACACCTGTGTGCAAGCAGAACACAAAGGGGAGCCTCCAAGGGGGAATTATGCCTTATACAATATGCACACAGAAGGTATGTGTTGAACAAACTCAGTTCCAGAGCACAGTAGGTGTTCAGTAAAACTTTGTAGGATCCATAAATGAATGGAAAGTACTTAGTACATAGTTATCATGAAGTTTCAATGAGATAATACATGTGAAGAATGTTATATGTGATCACTAAATGTTAGCCATGATAAGGATGACTCTTGCATGTTCTGCGTGATTCAGTCTTCCTATATGACACGTAACTAAACAAAATAAGCTAGTTAAGCTCCATAGTCATTTTATCCCCATATTGGGTAAAAGCACATTTATATCTATTATCCTAGTGGAGTCTAGGATGTACCTAGGATGTATCTAGTCATGATGTACCTCCATGTCACAGAAAAGGAAGCTGAGACCCAGATTAGGGATCACTGTCCAAGTTCATGTAGGAAATTCTCTATATTTTCTCACTCCCCACTGAGATATAAGGCTTGAAAACTCAGATTTCTTATTGCCTGAGCCAACATAAAATTGGTTGGCCTGGTCTAAGAAGGGATAAGTGACTCTTCCTATCCATCTACCTAACCGTCCATCCATCCATCCATCCATCCACATGTCTACATGTATATCTTTCCTTCTAACCATCTAATCATCCATCCATCCATCCATCTTACCAGTCTTCCATCTTCCCACTCACCCATCCTCCCATTGTTCCATCTTTCCAACCACCCATCTATTATTCCACCCTCCTGTTAACTCTGGGCAGGAGAAGCTGCCTACTCTTGTCTTACCCATCAAGCAGGGAGATATTCAGACTGCCAGGGGAATGGGTGCAGTCACCAAGGACCAGGTGAGCCTTTCCCTGCTCATCTTTCACAACTTTGAGTTCTGCGGTGATGTTCAGTTTCACAGCCAGCTTCAACACACTTCCAGCCAGGGGCCTGCAAAGAAGATGGTTCTGCTGTTATCTGGCCCAACCACCAGGAAGGGGATTTTCTCCTCAACAGGAATGCCAGCCTCACCTCTCTCCATCTTCCCACAGCTCTACTCATTTCCCAACAGGGAAAAAAAAAAGGCTCAAAGAGGTTAAGAAGGGTACTGAAGGTAATTCAGCACATCAGCAAAGTTGGAGACTAGGTCTGTTAGATTCCAACCCTCTCTTTTTGGCTACCCATGGTCATCAGGGTCTCCCATGGTAAGCCATTCTCCCATTCCCTTTGTGGATCCACTCACATCTTCACATTGAGGATCAGGCCCAGAGGGATGGTGACATAGAGACGGTGACCATCAGAGCTCTGCACAAGGCCAAGTTCCAGCAGCTGGGCATCAGTGACCTTCACTCTGTCCAGGGAGAAATGTTAACTTCTCTAGCCCCAACGCCGCTAGGGTCAGAAACCATCTTTAACCCAACCTCACCCACCTCAGTGGTGGAGCTAGCTACCCATGAGGGATGGAGAAGATAAGAGGGAAGTCTGAAGCAAAAGTCAAATGGATTCTTAATCACATATCAGTCTTCCCCAACCTCTGTGCTGGATCAAATCCTGATATATACATGGCCCTCTCCTTCTTTCAAGTCTATAAAGTATAGGGACCTTATCTGGCTTATATTTGCAACTTGAATATCCAGCTCAGAACCTTACAAGGAAAGGGGTTACTACTCCTTATTTGTTGAATTTGTATATTGATGGCAGAGTAGGTAGACTGATGTGTGAGTGGATGGAAGGAAGAGTCAGTGGTTAGATGGATGGAACAATGGACACATAGATGAATGGGTGGATAAGTGGATGAATGATGAAGTATGAGCAATAGGAGTAAAGATTTATGGGTAGGAATAGCTCATCCTGCCATGACCTTCAATGGTGGTTCAGTCAATAGTATTTATCATGGGATTGAAGGGAAGAAAGTCAGGGAGAATAAAGCAAGGGTAGACCTGAGTCTCTTCTCTGAGCCATCCACTCTTCAGGTGATTTACATCTTTTCCAATCATTCCTACAGTCTCAGTGGGCACTATAATCTCTATTTACAGTGGAGAAAACAAGCTCAGAGAGAGTGAGCACCTTGTTCCAGGTGCCCAGGAAGTACATGGTATATTTGGGGATCAAACCCAAGTCTGTCTTGGGTCAAGATGGTAAGTACCTGGGTGGGTAGGAATCTTGGAAATTGTTTTGCTCTAGCTCTATCAGGGAACTAAGCTTTGACAGCATCCCTGGTATCAAGCTTTTCCATTATTGAGTCCTGCTTAGAGAGCTCTCAGGACCTCACATGAACCATCACATTAGTCTTCCATGGAATCCCATTGTTTTCAGTCATGCTGCTGATATAATCAAGGAAGGCAGCTTAAACTTTCTTGCTTACATTAAAGGCCGCCTGTGTTTGAAGATATTCACAGGTAGGGAGAACAAAATTACTGTGGTATAGTGCAAAGAACCTTGGCTTTGGCCTTAGTGAGTCCTTGCTTTGCATCACTCTAGTTATGAGAGCAAAGGTACCACTCTGGGCCTCAGTTTTGTCTTCTGTAAACTGGGGCTCAACCTCAACAGTTGTCATGAGGATTAGACATGATGCTGAGGACCCAGGATGTGCCTCAGAACTGGGGGCAGTTACTGATACAAGAGGGCTGGTGGGCCCCTCTATGTGAGAAGGGTCTCAGAACCAAGACTGGCCCTATGTTCAGACTGCTCCCCTTTCTCCTCCAGGGTCAGTGCTTGGGGCTGTGAGATCTCCAAAGGGGGTTCTCTGGTGGGGGCCAAGGGCCTATTTCAGGGCAACTCACTCAATGAGGTTGTTCAGGAGAGGGACCACTGAAGTCACTTTCCCAAGCAGGCCCCCAAGCAGGCCATCAGAAGAGCCTCCTCCAGCTTTCAGGGCGTCCAGGAGTGGAAGGCTTTTGAGGATGTCCAATAGATCCCCAGAGAGCAAGCCATTGCTGAGAGCTGGAAATGGATATAAGGGTCCCCAGGGACAGATCTGATGAGTCCAGATCCTCCATCCCTATCCCCCAATTCATCCCTGTCTCCCCCACACCTCGTTGGACTGCTGTCCCTCATCCTCCTGCACTCCACCCCCATGACATCTGAAAGAGGGTGTCGGCCTCCATCTTACCACTTGTCAGGCTCCCAGCGAGATGTGAGGGAGCTGAGGGCAAAGCCGGGGTGGCAACTGAGGGCAGAGCCTGGCCCAGGGGCAGAGACAGGCCTTCCAGCAGGGCTGAGGTCTGGGCCAGCAGCCCACAGAAGACAAGGAGGCATCTGACTTGAAACATCTTCTCTCTTGATGTCTGTGGTGAGAATGGGGGGTCTAAATGTGGCACAGATATCAGAATCTATCAGGATATCGGGAATCCAGCTGCTCCTCTGGGAGGGGGGTGGCCTCTCACTTGTCTGCTTCCCCAGAACGCCAGGTAGTGAATAGAAAGAGCTGACATAATTGTGCATTCCGTGTGCCAGGGGGCCAGGCTGAGTGCTTTCCACTCAGTAACTGATTTAATCTTAGCCCCATCCCTGAGGTGGGCATGTGCACAGATGAGGAAACTGAGCTCCAGTGGGTTCAGGTAACTTCCCACAAAGTTATAAATACACAATGCAGAGAGGATTTGAGGCTAGATCTGTCTGACCCAGAGACTTGTGTTTAAATTAAGTGACCACCAGATTTACCCCCCAATCAGACTTGCTTGAGATGGCTTCAATCACTGCCCCTAGTTCCTGCTCTTCAGACAAAGCAAATGAAGAAGATTAAACATGCTAGAGGCCGCGCCACGGAACATGGAGCTTGCACAGCTATATCCACTGTCTCAGCCAGGCCTGCGGTGGGGAAACCCTGGGGCCATGCAAAGCCTTCCTTGCACATAGAGGCCAGGGTACCAGAGATGGGTAGTGATTTTCCCAAGGTTGTACAGCAGAGCTGCAGTTAAAGGAAGGTCTCCTAACTCTCCCCTCAGCCTATGTACAAATGGTCACACATACACACTATCTTTTCTATACCTTTCTCTTCTCTCTCAAGCTAACCTGGATGAATTTCTGGGGCAATCTCTGAGATTTGGTTGCTTTTTTTTTTTGCATGGGCAGGGACTGGGAATTGAACCCAGGTCTCCGGCATGGCAGACGAGAACTCTGCCACTGAGCCACCGTGGCCCATCGTTGGCTGCCTTTTGAACCAGCCCTCTCCCAGATACCACTAATTCTCTTTCAGGCTTATTTGGCAGCCAGCAAAGGTGGTACCTACACTTTGGAGATGACTGGCTGTTTTGGGCAAAATTCCACCAATTGGCTGATTCAGCTAAAGCCCCTTCATTATTGTGGTCAGTTGGAATTTAAAGGTCTTTTTGGTCCAAAGAGCCAGTTGGGTCAATTTTGATTGGGGGCTCTGAATTTCCTTTGGGCAACAGACCCTTGAAGAATCCCATGGAAGCTAAGGAGCCCTAATCCCAGGAAAATGCATCAAAATGTACAAAGATGAATAATTTTAGACGCTTCATGAATGATCTGCATTCCCCATTGGCAACCTCAAGATAAAACTCTTGCCTTGGAGATTCCAGGAGAGGGGGAGCACTTTCTCTCCAGCAGGGAGGGCAATCCTATCGCCATCACATCGCCTGCTGCAGAACATTTCTACATCGATGTTACCGGTCCCTTGGGCAAGCAGAGTGAACGGCCACCCCCCAAACTGCAAATGCCAAAAAGAAGCCCTGCTTCTCTGGAAAGGCCCCCAGTGAGGGACCTGGTGCAGTCTGCCAGTGCCCCCCTGGCAGCCAGGAGCCCTGGCATCCGGGGTCGTGAAGGGCGAGCCGGCAGGTCTCACCTGAACTTCTCAGAGGTCTCTCAGCTGCCCTGGTCCTCTGCTCTCTCTTCTGCTAGTTTCTACCTAAGAGGCAGCCTCTTTTATAGTGTGGCAATCAGGAAGTGTCTGAGCAGATGATGGATTTCTAGATAATTCAGATTTCTGCAATCTGGTGGTGCCTTTCAGGGCTCTCCAAAGTAAATAATTGCCAATCACATTAGCGGGTGGGACAGCTAAGCCCCTGGCTTGACAAAAGAAGCTGAGAAAAATCTGAGATGGGGATGTTACTCAAGACTTCACAGTTTCATGAACAGGGTTGAGACCGGGGGCCCAAGCTCCACGTGGCCCGGAATATCTAGCTGGCAACAGCAGCGAGACAGCCGCAGCCCAGGAAGGGCCCTTGAGCTCCTCTGAGCCCCTTTCCACTCCCCGTCAACCTGAGAACTTTTCTCCAACCTGAGAACTCTTGGTCCCAAAGCGCCAAAAAGAGTAGAACTGCATCTAGCATCCTGACATCTGGGAAATCTCTCAATCCTGGGCCGGGGGCTCCCCGTTTTCTAAGTCCCTATTGCATGACAATCACCTGCCACGGGGCCATGTGTCCCCACAATGGCCCTGCAAGGGAGGGGTTACTGCTCCTTAATTACAGAGGAGCAAACTGAGACTTGCCTAAATATGCACAAATAAGGCCGTGGGGTCAAAACTCAATTCACCAGCCCAGAATAACAATGAAAGGAAGGTCAACAAGTAACACCTGCTGAACTCTCACCGGGCCATGCCCCGCGTGGTTCACCCTGCAACACACGGATGCTCACGACACGTGTGAGGTCAGAATGAGCACTCCCTCTCTCTGGCAAGGAGGAAACTGAGGCTCAGAGGGTGGGGCGAGCTGGTGTGGAGCCCAAGCATTCCACCTCTGCCCTCCTCTTCCTCGCGGCGCTGAGACCAGGATGGCGCCTCCCACACTCATCCCTCATTTCATTCTCCCTCTTCTGTGAATTTCACGCCCTCAGGCTTCTCAGGTGTTTGTCCCAGAGAATTCTTCCTAGGTCCCCAGGCCTGAGAGTCCTCCCTCTTGGTCTCTACCCTCATCCTTTCCTCTCAATTGGCCACGTGAAGGGTAAGGCATCTGTCCTACCACTTGGGCACTTGAAGATGGAAAAACTCAGGCAGTGAGGCCGAGGCCTCGGGCCCAGGAGAGCAGACCTCTCCCTGCAAAACCCAACACTTCACAAGCAAAAGAGGAGAGAGGAGGGACGGCGCATGTATTCAGCACCTACTACATGCCAGGTGCTTTCCATATTTGAACCTCACCTTTGTCGGGGGTGGTTGACATTGTTGTTCCCATATGTCAGATGAGAAGACTGAGGTTCAGGGAGGTGACTACTTCCCAAGCACACAGCGAGTGAGTGATGGAATCAGAATTCACCCCCATATCTGTGTGACTTTCCTGTCATCAGAAAGCCAAGCTGACTTCCCCTCACGCCAGGTGTTGGCTGGGACTGTGCCCACCCCCGGTGACTGCTTTGCTTCTGCCTCCAAGGGGCCCAGGTGGTGGCTCATTTGAACTCAGTCATCCGTTCAAGGTGTTCTCTGGATTCCTCCCACACTTGTATGTGGTCAGCCATCCTCGAAAATGTGGCCCCATTTTTTATTATCTTAGTAATAACTTATGGGTTGGGTCCACTATCCTTGTGGGGAAACTGAGTCAGGTAAGTCAAGGATTGAAGTTACTGTACAGCATGCACCCCCTGGCTTTAAGTCAGAGGGCCATGCACGTGCTGTGACGGGAAGAGGATGGGTTTGGAGTACAGAGGACTGGTGCAAATCCTGTGAGATGAGCAAGATGCTCAAATCCTCTGAACTCCAGCTGCTTCATCTATAAAATGGACAGGAGAAAACCCACCTTGCAGGGCTAATGGGGGATAATGTTTGGGGAGCAAGCATGGATCTCAGTTCATAAATCAGATGTCCAGATACATTTTTCGGTCTTATTTATCTATAGCTTAATTACCATTTCAGATGCCATTTTGTTGGATAATGGCAACTTCCCTGTTTTCCCTTGGGTTTCCTTGCTGTGCCAGGGGGACTTCATTTGTGCCAACAAGACATTTGAAAGAGGCTGCCCTGGTCCTGCTGTTGAATGGAAATGCAGAGACATCCTCGGGGCCGCTGCTCCCCAGATTGCCCACATCCCATTTCTCCCTCCCGCTCCTTAAGGTCCCTTTGGATTTTGCATTTACTTTCTTCTCCCTCCTTAGACATTCCCAGTTGTTTCCTGTTCCTAAATTTCCTGGACCTCCTGCAGGCCCATGGGGCGCTGCCCCAGCCGGTCCACCCAGAACTCCAGTTAACCGTCTCTCCCTGGGGTCTGTTTGTCTCTCCTGGCCCTGGGAAGGAACAAGAAGCCAACATCTGCGTGGGTTTCTGCAGCCCTCCTTCCCTGCCAGGGTTTACCTGGAAAGGGGCAGGGGCACAGGAACCCATCACAGCCATGGTCTCTTCACTTTGTCTTGGACCCTCACAAGCCAGCAACCCAATGGGGGGACATTTTTCTAGTCTTGGGGCCACCAATCCTTGCTTAACTCATTATATATATCTGTTAATTTCAGTGTCCTGTGCTCTGAGTTTTGAAATGAAAAAAAAAGTTTTAGAAAAATTACTTTTAAAACTGAACATTCATAGCTTTGACAGCCAATCAGAGGTTAAGTTAGTGTTTAATATTTAGAATTTAAGAAACTCTGCTATCTGAATTTGTAGATTTTTTCTTTGTTGCCTTAATTTAATTTAATTTTTTATCTTTATTTTTAAAATTTTATTGATTAAACATACCAACATACAAACACATTCTTACCATATGATCATTCTATTCTACATATATAATCAGTAACTCACAATATCATCACATAGTTGTATATCCATCATCATGATAATTTCTTAGAACATTTGCATCAATTCAGAAAAAGAGATGAAAAGAAAACAGAAAAAAATTTATACATGCCATGCCCCCTACCCCTCCCTTTCACTGATCACTTGCATTTCAATCTACTAAATTTATTTTAACATTTGTTCCCCCTATTATTTATTTTTAATCCATATGTTCTACTCGTCTGTTGACAAGGTAGATAAAAGGAGCATCAGACACAAGGTTTTCATAATCACACAGTCACACTGTGAAAACTATATCATTATACAATCATCTTCAAGAAACATCTTGTTGCCGTAATTTTAAATTGGTTTATGAAACTTACTCTGCAAACACAGGTTTTACAATGATTCTTTGGATACTTTATTTAAATATGCGTCTGGATAAGCTAACTGAGATATCCATTTTGGTGGTTCTAAGTGTATTGCTTGTTTTCTTAAAACTATTTTTAAAACCCCTGATATACAGCAAAATTGATCTTTTCTTTTTTTTTTTGGTGTACAGTCCATGACTTCTAACACATCTATAGTTTTAGGTAACCAGCAGAATAGTCAGGGTACAATTATACAACAAACAGTTCCGTTGCCCCCAAAACTCCCTCGTGCCACCCTTTTGTAGCCCCTCCACCCCCCCACCCCCCACCCCCCATGACCCTGGGCATGCCCTGATCTGCTCTCTATCTCTGTAGTTTTTCCAAAAGCCTTCTCTCTGCTTCTGCTGAAGTTGCTCCCCCTTGAAACCATGGGGGCGGTGTGTTCTAGCAGCCCGAGTAGGAGAAGGGTCTCGGGGTATCAGGAAACCTGGGAAAGACACGCTGGCAACACGCCAAGATGTTGTTTTTCCACATGGGCGATATCTTTGCTTCAGGGTGCGTTTCTCAGAAACTGTGGGTGAACTTTTCTTCCCACATATCAGATTGCGATGGTATTTGGGAGCCTATCCTTATCTAAACTGAGGTCCATTTTGAAAGGGCCGAGTTAGTTTTATTTTTCAAGGCACTCTGACCCATGTAAGGTCTGTTCTCCAGAACTTGGGAGTGGGGTGCTGGCTCTGTTTCCTGGGAGCAAGGTTAGGATGGGTGCTGAGCTTGAGGTGGGGTGGGGGTGGGTGTCTCAGATGAACTGGTACTGCAATGACTTCCTTAGGGGCCAAAGAACAAAGAGTACACTGAGAGCTAGGCACCCCACTTTTATGAGAAAATAAAATTTTCTTAAGCAGAGTTTGCTTAAGGCAAGTTTCACTTGCATTGGAGATTTATCTTCCAAATCATATTTAGCGTGAATAATAATAACTTTTTTATGGAATGCCAGAACTGTACACCATCTCTAACAATCCTGCAGAGAAACTGAGGCTCAGGGAGGGCAGTGACCTGCCTAGGGCTGCCTCAGCTGGGAAGAGGTGAAGCCAGACTGTCATTCGGGGCTCTTGGCTTCAGTGTCTTAACCATAAAAGCAAGTTTGCATCAGTCTTCAGTTCAGGAAGTACCTGCCCATCCTCACCGGAGCCCTCCTGCTAGATGTGAAATCAGACAGCCCTGAGCTCCCAACCCTGCAGCTGGGCAAGCTGCTTCCCCTCTTTGAGCCTCATTTTCTTTGTAACGTGGGGCGGATGACACCCACCTCCCAGGGCTATGGACGGGGTAAAAAGGCAGCAGATATGTCTCACCTGGGACAGTCAGTGCTTGGAAGTTACAAGGCACAGATGGGCAGGGCCCAGAGCAGGGTTCTGGCATAATTTGGGGGCTGTCTTTCTGCTTAAACCACCCCTTACCCCCAAATCATAAGAATGATACATTAGCCAACAATGTATCGCCCTTCCAGGAGAAAACGTGATGAGACCATGGCTCTGCAAATCTTAAAATAAAAATAATAACAATTTAAAAGCACAACAGAATGTGAAAAGCCCAGGAGGCCCCTTAAGGAAGCCCCTGACTGGCCCTGGGAGAGGTCAAGAGGGAGGCAGACAAAAGTTGCCTGAGCTCCACCTTGAGACCAGGCGAGGCGCTGCCAGACGGGGGCCCAGCCCTCCAGTGTTTGCTCTTTGAATCATGAGCAAGAAAACCCCCCACAAGCTCGGGGCTGTCAAGAGGAATCACCTGCGTGATTGGGGTTTAAGGTTGCAAATCCCCTGGGAAGCATTTCAGATTAAGGAGTATGAGTTGAAAGATGGAGACCCGAGGCTCTCCTGCTCTATTCTTGTGTCTGGACTGGTGACATTTCCTTGTTTGAGTTCACCAATGAGGCGGAACACAGCTTTCGGGACTCTGTCCTCAGGTGGGTAGGGGTGGGAGTGGGAGGTGGGTGGGGGTGGAGGTGGGGTATTTAGGAAGGAAGAGAAGAGAGGCTGGCGGGGGTCCTTGTGGTTAAGGGTGGGGTGTGGGCTGTGGAGACCGGCTGTTTGAGAGCAGGCTTGACCTGGCCGTTTCCTTCCTTGCTGGCCGTTATCTTGGGCAAGTGACTATCTCTCTGATCCCCTGCTGCTTCATGTGTGAAATGGAGGTGACAGCTTTGTACCTCATGGGGTTGCTGGGAACTGATGAGGTACGATCACCAAGAGCGCCCCTTGGTTTCTTGGGATGCTTTCTCTGCCCTCTGATGGAGGAGGGCTGGACTCGATAGTTGATAACTGAATAGCCAATAATCAAATGATCAACAATTAATTAGATGCCATTTAATAAACATTTCCCGTGGACCCGGCACCTGGTGAACACACTGCCAATGCTTTTGTATGTACTCCTCACAAGCATTCTGCAAGGTAAACATGGTTAATTTTCTTTTTAAAAAATGTTTGTTAAAATATAACACATGGGGGCAGTGCAACAGTGGCTCATTCTCACCTACCATGCCAGAGACCTGGGTGTGATTTCTGGAGTCTGCCCATGTGAAAAAAAACCTCGATATATATATATATATATATATATATATATATATATATATATATATATATATATATATATATAGCTAATATACATAAGAAAAATGCACATAAGTGAGTAGCTTCAGGAATTTTCACGAACTGAGCACCTGTCGGCCCCACAGCCAGCACCAACATGAAGAGCTGAACATTATCAGCTCTGCAGAGGCCTCTCCAGAGCCCCTCCAAGGCATTGGCCACCCCCTACCCCACGGGAACCGCGACCCTGAAACTAACAGCATGGATTCCTCTTGGCTGTTTTTGAGCTTCCTAGAAATGGGGACTTATAACACATGCTCCCTTGGGGCTCTCTTCCACTCAACTTTCTGTTTATGAGATGCATCCATACAGCTGTGTGGTCATAGATCATTTCCACAGCTCTGTAGGATTCCACTGAGGGATAAGACACAAGGTATTTCCCCATTGTATTTATCCATCCTTGGATGGGCAGCTCGGGAGTTTGTAGATTGGGGCTGTTATGAATTACACTGTCACAAACATCCTTGTACGTGCGTCTTTTGGAGCACACGTGTGCGTACTTCTGCTGGTGGCTGTCTAGTTGTGGAACTGCTGTGTCCTGGGGTAGACATATATATGCTCAGCTGTAGTTGTTTCTGCCACAGTTTTAAAGAGTGGTGGTAAAATTGACCTCCTCCCAGCAGTGTGTGAAGGTTCCTATGGCTTCACATCCTGCAAAATTTCTACCCCCATTTGCAGATAAGGAAGACCAAGAGGCAAAGTGCTTTGTCACAAACACAGCTAGTGGACTCATTTACTCGTTTAGCCATGCAGCTTTGCTGAGCCACAGTCTGCAACCAGCCCTATGCTGGGGACTGGGGATTCATCAGCCACCACAATGAGTTGGCCCCCACCCTCATGAAACTTCTGTTTGGGCCAAAGATTGGGCTTGTCCATTTCACCCTTTCTCTACACCTCCTTGGAGCCCAGGAAAGTACATGACATATAGTAGGTGCTCAATAAACATGGGATGAATGAATGAGAGCCTAGGAAGTCTCAACCGTCTTTCTTCCTGGATCAGCAAATCTGTGGATGGGCTTCTGTCTGCAAAATACAGACCAGGGGTGTTTTCTCTGGTATTTCTGGATTGATGGGCACACCCGGGGACATGTAGTCTCAGGATGGACCCTTCACCAGGTCTGGCTTCCCAAACATGGGGGCCCAGGCAGGGAGACTTCTGCACTCTTCCAAATTAGAGAGTTTATTGTGGGAGAGGGCAGGAGGTCCCCAGGGCCTGTGGTAAAGGTTTCCAGGGACAGCAGAAGCCCTTGTCTGAGGGAGACCAAGGTCCTCAGATATGGAATCTCCTTCTGAGGATCACTAGGCAGCTGGAGGACTCTTGAGCTTGGCATGGAGGGTTGGCTGATCCATCGCTGGCTGAATTCATGAACCGCAGCGGGTTCTGTAAGGAGAAAGCCTGGCATCAGTTGCCTGTGTGTCCACCTCTCCAATGCCCAAGGGGAAACTAATCCATCCATGCCAACCAAGGGCTGATGCCAGGAGTGTTCACACTAAAACTCTTTCCACACAACGTTTAACAATTTGCTTCTTATTGTCTTCCCTTCACTAGGCTGTGAGCTGTATGGGGGCAGGGGCTGATTCTGCTTATCTGTGCTGGAGGGGGCTGGTCTCAGGTTGGGGTGGGCGGTGGTCCCACTGAGGGTTTGTGTGACTTGGTGGGGGGCTCACCCTGCTTGGTAGTGGTCCTCTCTGCTACCCCAGTTCTCCTCAGGGGTCAATAAAGTTCATCATAACATGGTCACCTTGAATGTGTCCTTGGAGCTGTGCAGATACCCCTCAGCAGGCCTCGCTGGGGCTCCGGAGCACGGGGTCGCACCTCTTCCAGCCATTGGCCACTCCTGAAGGGTCCTTTCTGAGTAGATGCAGACACTACTAGCTCATGAGGCTTTTCAACAGCTTCACATCCAGCTGCCTGAGGGTTTCGTCAATCAGAGGACATACCTGGGCCACCGGCAAAGAGAGGAGGGTGAGGTCAGGGGCTGGGAAAAGATTGGAGTGCCTGCAGCTGGGAGCTTCACCTACACTGCGTTTCCAACAGGAATCGTGCCAGGAGTGGCTCCTTTGTATTGAGTGCCATGGGAACTATGATGGTTCCCAGGCTCCAGGTGGGGAAACTGAGGCTCAGGGAGGCTAAGTCACTTGCCCTAGCACACACAGCCAAAGGATGGCCCAACTGGAATTTTAATTGAGATTTTTCAGGCTACAAAGCCCAAGGTTTAAAACCCTTTGCTAAATTGCCAATATTGACTCCCAAACTCAAGGATGTCCATGGGGAAAATATTCTCAAACTTACCTGGCTTTCTACCAGGTGTGGGCTGACTCTTTCCAGCTTCTCTCTAAGGTTGTGGAGAAAATGTCTCATCTTTGATGGGCTATCCCTAGAAGGAGAGTAGACAGAACAGATAAGTACAGGAACTACTCTTCATCCAGGGGCATGCAAGGAGTATCATTGTTAGCAACAGACAAAGGCCTAACTCAGAGAAGTAATGTGACTTGCCCAAGACCACTCAGCCTGTAAGTGCTGGTTAGATTAGAAGAAACAGGCCAGGAGATCTCCAGGGTCCACAGGCTTTCCCTTACCCTGTCCTCCTGTGAGTGCATTCTAGGCATGTAGATGTCCAATCACTATGTTAGTGACATTCTCCGAGGATCTAGTTGTATTCAGCATTGTGGGATTAAAGAGAAGAATTAGACACAAATCTTCTCCTGGAGGGACTCCTGGTTTATTGAGGTTGGCAGAGGTGGCCAGCCAGCCTTCAGGTCTTTATTAAGCTCTAACTTTTCTGACTTGGTCACCCACAGTGTCTGTAGCATCAAGCACAGTGCTTGGCACATAGGAGGTACTCAGCAAATATTTGCTAAGTGAACGAGTGATGAGTTTTAGAGAAGGGAAGGGTGCTCCTGGCGAGGGGCTCAGCACATGCGAAGGCAGGGTAGAATGAGAAAGCACGCCACGCTAACGGATGGGTGTCTCGTTTGAGAGGCTGGAGGGCAAAGGGCTGCAGAGAGAGGCCAGGGGACTTCTAGCGTTTGCTCTCCATCCAGAAGGCACTGGGGAGCCTTTGGATGGTGTGGAGCAGAGGCTGGGTCGTGGATTTCTGTGTGAAAAAATGACCTCTGCTGCAGAGTGGAGTGAAGAAGGTGAGGTGTGAGTCAGGGGAGCTGTGAAGGAGGTCAGGAGCCAGGGCGGTGACTGTAGGGATGGAGAGGAAAGAGGACTCGAGGTCTACCAGGTCACTGGAGATGGGCTGTGGGAAGTGAGGAAGAGGAAGAGTCCGGCTCCCGGGAAGTGGGGAGGGCCGTCTCTGGGATGGGGGTGCAGGAGGAAGAGCAGATCCAGGGGAAAGGATGAGATCTGTTTTAGGCTCATCTAGG
>PVIY010039239.1:0-23251 GCA_004026745.1 Myrmecophaga tridactyla
AGGATTAAGAGAAACTGCTTCTCCTACAAGAGTGGATCAGAAATAAAACATGGCTTTATTGGAGTACACAATACTTCAAACAGCACATTGTCCTTATTCCAGTTTTTTGTATACTTATATAATAGAATAAGATATGACAATTAAAGCATCTGAATTAGGGCCCTATGTACCAAGGTAGTTAGTCACAAAAACATGGTTAGCAAAACAGCAGCTTGCAAAAAAATATGGAGAGTATATTGAAAATTGAAAACCTGTAAAGTAAGTCTCTATATATTTATGGATGAATATGTATATATATATATATATACATATATAAATGTCTCTCTTTTTCTCTTTCTCTCTCCATGCATGATAAAGCAATGATAACACATGTGCTTGGGAAAAATACATAACAAATTCAGGAATTACTGGAGTTGCTCCTGAGAACACAGTAAGAGAAATAAATGGGAGAAGAGAATATTACACATAGGACTTCAACTGTATTTGCAATGTTTTATTTCTTTAAAAAGTGACACCAATAAGGCAGATGTGTAGTACTTGATAGATGTGCAGAGTAGATACGTGGGTGATCATTATATTGTTTTCATACTTTCCTGTATGGTTGAAAGATTCCATAATACATTTTTAATATAAAGGAAAAAAAACTACTTGATAAACAGTTCACTTTGTGTCTATATAGGCAAACATATGGAAGATTTGGCAAATTTCAGAGTCCCTGGGTGGGGGTGGGGAGATTTTTTTCTAACTAGTTGTGCAGGATTGAATCTGTTATGTATCCTAGGAAAGCCATGTCATTTAATCCCCATTCAATATTGCTGGGTGAGAGCTTTTTAATTATCCATGGAGATGTGACCCAAACAATCATGGGTGGTAATTTTTGATTATATGGTTTCCACGGAGATGTGTCTCCACCCATTGCTTACTGGAGCCCTTTGTGTGGGAACCACGTGGAAAAAGCTTAAGAGCCCATGCAGCCAGAAACCCTTTGGAGATAAAGAAGGAAAATACCCTGAAGGGAGCTTCATGAGACAAGAAGCCTGAAGAGAAAGCTCACAGACTTCACCACGTGCCCTTCCAGCTGACAGAGAAACCCTAACTTCATTGGCCTTTCTTGAGTGAAGGTAACCTCTTGTTGGTGCCTTAATTTGGACATTTTCATGGCCTTAGAACTGTAAACTTGCAACTTAATAAGTTTCCCTTTTAAAAGCTATTCCATTCCTGGTATATCACATTCTGGCAGCTTATAAACTAAAACAGATTTTGGTACCAGAGAAGTGGGGTGATATTGCAGTTTGCAAATACCACCAAACATTTTGGAACAGCTTTTTAAATAGATAAGGGGAAGATTTTGGAGGAGTTGTGAGGACCTTGATAGAGAATGCCTAGACTGCTTTGAAGAGACTGTTGGTAGAAATGTGGACTCTAAAGATACTTCTGATAAGGCCATAAACAGAAATGACACATATTATTACAAACTGGAGGAAAGGTGACCCTTGTTTTAAAGTTGCAGAAAATTTATCAAAACTGACTGCTGACTTTAGATGGAAGGGAGATTTTAAAAGAAATGAATTTGGATATTTAGCAGAAGAGATTTCCTAATTAAATGTGGAAAATTCAGCCTGTTTTCTTCTTTCAGCTTATAGCAAAATGTGACAGGAAGGAGATAGGAAAGAGAACTGAAATCTTCAATATAAGAAACCAGAAATTGATGGTCTGGAAAATTTTGGGCTTCTGGAAAGGGAGACCCCAGAGAATAGTGCCCCACATAAGAATTTAACCAAATGTGAAACCAGTCAGCCATTTCAGGAAAAGACAGGATTGAAGATGGAGTTATCCAAGAAGGATTTGTGGAAACTCCTTTTGGCTGATGAGCATGATCCTTGCCTACTACATAGAAAGCCAACAAGAGTGTTGTGGGATCAGTACAAATGGAACTGCTGCCAGTCTAGACTAAAAGTCTCAGAAAAGGGACAAAGTAAAGGTAAAATGTCTTCAGAAGCAGAACATGGAGGCTAAGGTCTGAAGTCATGAAACCTCAGGCCAGGAGAGTGGACCCATCCAATTACTTGGAAAGGGTGAGTTTGCTCTGAAGGCAGGGCATGGGCCTTCCACCTCTTTGCAATGGGAGAGTTGTGCCACCTCAGGCCTTGGAGAGGGTGGAGCACATTCCTGGCTGCCACCACATGGAGGGGGTGAGTGTGTGCCCCAGAGATGGCAGAGAGCCCAGCTGTGGCTTAGAGAGGGTGGAGCTGAGAAAAAAAGTGGTCTGTCCTCAATGTCCCCCAAGGTTGCATTCAGAGAGAGGTAGGCCACTGCCTAGGCCCTTGGAAAGGGTGGGACTGCCGCTTTCTTAAACCCCAAAGATAAATGACTCTCAGACTTTGAAATCAAATGGAATTTGCCCTGCAGGTTTCCAGACCTGTTTGGGTGAAGTGACCCCTGTGTTCTTCCCAATTTCTTCCTTTGGAAGTGGGAGTATGTATCCTATGACTGTCCCTCCTTTGTATGTTGGCAGCAAATAACTTCCTGAGTTTCACAGGTCCAGAGCCAGAGGAGAGATTTGCCTTAGGCAGATCATACTTGTAACTAACTTTAATGAGATTTTGCAGTGCTTCTGACTTTGTATTGTATTTGTATTGTTACTGAAGTGGTTTAAGGCTTTCTGATATTGTGATGGAATGAATGTATTTTGCATTTGAAAGAATATGTCTTTTGGGGCTCTAGAGGGTGAAATGTGCCAGTTTGAATCTCTTATGTATCCCAGATAAGCCATGTCCTTTAATCCTCATTCAATATTGTTGGGTGGAAATTTTTTGATTATCCATGGAGATGTGACCCACCCAATACTGGGTGGTTAAATTTTCAAACTAGAACACTAGTTTTAGGGCCTCTTCTGCATCATGGATCAAAGGCTTCTTTTCTGACACCTCTTTTTTTAATTGAATGCATAAACATATAAGTCCCTTTATTAGAAGAATTGTACAAATTGGTGAATATGGTCAATAGTCACATCCACGGATTAATTCTTTGAAAATGAAAAACAATAATTAAGATTCTATGCTCTTTTCATTACACTGTGAAGTGTCTTGTGTAGTCAACTTTTATTGTTGGAATGACAGCTTATTCAAATTTCAAGAAAATTAGAAGATATATATGAATACCAAGTTCTCCCCACCTCTTTAAGGGTCTCTGATTTTCTTCAATCTCCTCAGTATGCCTGCATGGTCAAACCAAACACATAGGAGATGGTGGGAAATGAGGGTGATTTTCTGTGGCTACTGTTTTCTTCACATAATCTTAACAGATGTCTTCATACACGTGCTCAATGCTAAATTTTCATCAAAGCCAAACAACCGCAGTCGTGGAGTCTGAGAATTTTTATCATACATAATGCAAAGTTTGTAAATTCTGGTTTCCAAAATAGCATCTTCACTTCCAACATCATATGTGGCTTTTCAAGCTTATAGTGTTTTCCTTGTGTCCAGGGTAATCTCATCTGTTTCCAACAATCCAATTTCTTTGTATTTTTCCATATCTGCAGCTTCTTCTTCCTCCTCTTGTGTTTCCTCCTCCTAACATAGCACTGAACAATCTTGGGGTTTTATACTGCCCTTACTTTCCACTGTAAGTAACCATTTTCATTATTTCTGTATATACTTGTGTTGTGATAGGCATCCATTCATCTACTGTCACCATCATTTTCTTCAATGACAGCTTCCAACACATCTGAATATTCCATCTGTTTGTAACACCCGTAGCACCGCACATTTTTGGTTACTATAAATTGTTTGCCTGTTGGAAGGCAGGCCTTCATTTTCACTTCTTCCATGAATGTAGCCCATTGCTATATTCGTCAGTGGTGGACTAAGTAAGTGATCCCTCTAAAACCGCCACAAACTCTTCTGGGGGATAACATCTCTTTCCTTAAATTTTGCTCCTTGAGGACCCAGGTCAGATAGTCACTTCCAGTGCCTTCACCCTTCTTCACCGCCCGCATCACGTTCTGCAGCCTGGGACGCGAGCCGCTGCCAGGCGGGACACAGGTCAGAGAGTCAGAAACTGTCCTGGTCGCCGTCACCTCGCGTGGGCACCCGGCCGCCCACACCCCAGGGGAGGGACGCGATGAGAGGGAGCGGCGGTGGCGCCAGAGCAGAGTGGGCCCTGCTATGCGTGGCCCAGGGAGAGCAGCGGGGCTGAGAGAAGAGCGAGGTGAAGAAGCGGGCGCAGGCACACCCCTTCCTTGTCCTCAAGGAGGAACTGCCTTCTTCCCCTTTGCTGCGCCAGCGCCCCTTCCCGCCCTTCTCTCCCCCGCTACTGGGCCTCATTTAACTTTTCCTACATTTTACTTGAGAGGTAAAGCAGAGAAAAGCTTACTACCTCTGGACTTAGGCTCTGAAAGTTTCCGCTTTCTGCGGCTGTTTGTTATATGGCTCTATACTGTGTGCTTTGTTTCACTTCCTGCCCCGATCCTCACATCCTGGAAGTTCTACAGCGTTTTCTCTGCGCACTGGGAAGAGAATATACTAGGTTGCAGCTGTCACTGCTTCTGACTCTGGGAAATGTGCACTTTAGCATCATGTCCCACTCTCTGATGCTGAACAGCCCTTTTCAGGCTTTTAATAGATTCCTGGGGGAGGAGGAAGAGAAGGCTGAGGTTAGCTTTGTTCACTTGTGTGCCTGTCTCAGTCAGATTGGCATCTGGCACCAAGCCTACCATTTAGTCAGATGGAATTGTTTTCTGTTTCACATACACACAGCAGGAGCCCAAGTCTTATGTCTCTCTGCCTGCAAGTTACATTGAATTGGCCAAAATTATCTTTAATCACACACTGAGGTGTAAGTTCAAAATTTACATTCTTTGGCATCTATAACCATGCCACATGACGTTCTGTTCTTCTGAGATGGCAGTGGGATAGAGATGGTAGATGAACCTCACTTCAACTTATTTCTGCTACCTTTAGTCAAAAGAATGGAGAAATAGTGAGAGGATTAATTCAATGAATTCACACACATAGTATTTTGAATCTTCTAGGAGAACATCAGCGTACCTTTAACTTCCCAAATCTTGCCCTCCCCAGACTCCCACAGACGGCTAGGATTAGAATGGAACCCCACTCTCTCCTTCCACCCCCATATGGCTCACCTCCAGCCTAAAAGCTTTCCCCAAACCCGTTAAAACCTACCCAATATTCTCACTCCCTATAGTGAGCCCCAGATCTTCAGAACTGTTAGAACAGGGGTCAGAAATCTATGGCCTGGCAGGCCAAATCTAGCCAGCTGCCTGTTTTCTTGAAACATAGTGATATCCACTTCATCACAAATTGTCTATGGCTACATTTGCTGTACAGTGGCAGAGTTGAGTAGTGTCAACAGAGACCACATGGCCCACAGAGGCTAAAATATTTATTAATCTGACCCCTTACTGAAAAGCATACCAACCCATGTAGAATTGTGGACTGATGGACTGACCAGATCACCCCTTATGGCTGAGAAATAGCAGATCAAAAAGATGCTCATATTCAGTTTATATCAAATTTATTCCAGGTGAGCAGCAAAACTGGGGGCCAAATGTGCACACTTCAATGAATTATTTTCTAAATATTACAAAATCAAAGAAGTACTCCTCCAAAAAATTATCTCTTCCCTTGATAAGAAATTGTTCCCTGTTGCTCCCTCAACTAAAATGATGCGATAATGCAGGGCTTTAATAACATCATGACTCAGCCTGTTTATTCAAACCCTGGTTGCTCCCTTATTACCCACCCCCATGGTCAGGGGCCAAGACGACTCTGACACTGCTGCAGCCTAGAGTACCTGAGGAGTTGACAACACAGAGCTAATGCCCTTTAAAGGGCATTACTAACAAGCTTCCCCAAACTTTGGGTCACTTGTTTATCAGTAGTGAGTGACTACAATTGTCCCTTTTGTCTTAGGAGAAAACTTCTCAGGGAGATACTGACAGACAAAGAAGGCAAATAATAAACCTTTTTGAGCTTATACAGCTCTGAGTTCCCAATCCACCTGAATGATCCAAGCTACAGGAAAATGTCTATTTAAAATAACTCCCATCCACAAATTACTGTAATGAATGATGTTGGTTTTTAGACAGATTGTAACTACCAATATTATAAGCATAATAATGTATTTGGCAAAGGAACTGATCCAAGACAAATCTGCTGTGGGTATTTATATATATATCTGTGTGCTTTGTGGTGGCCGGCCTGAGAGACAGAGCCTGGAAGTCATATCACTCGGGGCAAGTCACTCAACCTCTTTGAGTTTCAATACAATTCTGTGAAATGAGGAGTTTGAATCAAATAACAAGAAAACCAACTACATAGTTTGTTCATTACTTTCAAGTGTTATTATCCTATGTTGTTGACCTGTGATATTAGATAAATCATGTATCTCCCACATATAAATGTCTTCCGAAATGCTTGAACAAGATTGGCAGCCCTGCAATAGTCTAGAATTAGCAGGTCCAAGTACAACTCTTGTTCTCCGCTGTGCCTTTCTGTATAACAAAGATGTTGCTTAAGTATTTTAAGGCTTTGGATTTTCTTTGTATCCCTGTATTGGAGGTCTATTTTTATTGACCTATCTCCACTATTTGCCTCATCCTCCTGGTACAGTCTTTTCAGTTAACTGGGCTTGGTTAAGTTGTCATGGGCCTAATATCAGAACTAAGCTAAGAAACCCTGGCAGACACCATAACATATTTTAAGCGGTAATGCACAAGCCTAGCTGAACTAGAATCTGATTTTTAGAACTGCAAAATGGTCAGTGAGATGCTTCAGCACGCATGAGTCTTAGGTGCTTCCCTCTCCTTCTACTAACCATGCTCTGTCAATCTTGTGCAGAGCATTTCGCATGATTTCCCAGGCAGCTGTGTTAATCCTGGTGGAGACCTTGTGGTGAAAACCTCAGAGTCTGGCCTTCATTTTCAGAATTCCTATGCAGACAAAAGCCTACTGGGTTTCTGACTGGGTGGGCACAGGGGTGGAGTTTTGTGGGTTACAGTGCGTATGTTTTGGGAAAGGCTACGGGGCATGTGAATTTGTACCATATTTCAATGACGGATGGAATGCGGAAAGGACACACTGTTGAGGACTTTCCCAGTTGTCAAATGTTTTCTCTAAAATCCAAGTATAAAGTCAACCTGAGATTTCTTCTCCCAACGTTCTGGAGTGGTTGAATTGTACCTCTGTGGGCATGTGCTTGAGCGGCTAATATGGAAATGTTGGAGTGAAAATCTTCTGGGATAATGATTATGGAAAGATGTGGGATCTGCCTGCCCAATAGCTGAGAAATTGAAGTAGAATAAAAACAAAACCAATTTGCAACTCCCATTTCTTGCCCAGTAACATTCTACTAGTCAATCATGCTATCCAATTCAAAACACTTAATTTTAGTATAATTCTCATGTTTCAGAAATTAAGTATAGCAACCAAACATCAGACAGCCTATTGAGATGCTAAGTCCTAGATCAAAAAAGAATTAAATTAGAAAACACTAATTGCTTTGATATCATTCCTGATGGGACAATTTATTTTAAGTGCCCTGAAAGAGGAAAGAAGTTGCTCTTCAGCTAGAAAATGAAATAAGCTGCAGTACACATGTCTAAACAAATGTCACTTTTAAAGATATTTTTGAAGTCTTGAAAAAGTTAAATAGCATAGAAAGATTTTTTCAGGGCATATTTACATAGGCACCATTGAATTGGCTTTGCAAACTGTCATTTAGGGATAATGGTTTCCTAATTTGTTAGAACCCAAGCAACACTCATTTGCTTCAATCAGACTAGCTCTCCTTTATTTTTCTTAATGTCTTCTGATATTGGGGTTCACTGTGTGAGATCATTTGTAGATATGCTAAAAGTATTGAAAAGCATTGGATTAGGTTATTTCTGAGGATCCTTTTGGTCTCTCAAGCCTACACTGTGGAATGAACCAGGAAATGAATCAGGGAGAGAAGAGAGTGACAGACACTGTTGGTTTCTACCTAAATCTTATTCCCTACCCCCACTTTGACTTTGTTCTGGTATCTAGAGCTGCCATAGTTTCAGAGATGGAAATCATCCCTACCCAAAAGTCAATCTGGATTGGTTTATGCCAATCACAGTAGTATCAATGCTTAGACATAGACATAAAATCTGGGCTATTTGCAACTAAGGATAAATTTATTGGAGGTTACATGGAAAAGATTTTTCTTACTAAAGAAAAGAGAGAAAGATAAAGTCTCTTTCCTCTGATGAAAGTATTCATTAGGACTGAAATTACATAATTTGTGGGCTTGGTGAAAAATTACAATGTGAGGAACCCTTGTTCAAAAAGCAGGAGAAGAGGCTTTTCCTTTCTTCTATCATCTCTCTTGTCCTGTCATGCTGTTTTTCATTTCTTATTTAATGTTGTACTCCCTTAGGCATGGTGACAGGTATGGGTTAAGTGGCCAACACTCGCAGGCACCTGGTGCCTCTCCCTGCTACTCAACATGTAGAACAAGCATGACTTCAGCCCCCTCTGAACCTGAACCCAGACCTGTACCGGGGATAGAGGGGGCAGCAGTTGCTGGGTAAGAGCCAAGGAGCTGGTGGCCCAGAACCTGTCCCAGCAAGGTAATAAGGCAGGACTGAGTGTGAATTATGGCTCTGAGCCCTTGGGACATGCTCCATAGTCCCACTGGACTTTACTAGCAAAACACAGATTCATAGTAAAATTATTAAGAATTTCAAGGTGATGACTGCAGAGCATTAGACCCCAAGCCTGGCACCCTTCTGAGCATTGGGCCCTGCATGTCTGCACTGGCCACCTATGAAGCTGGCTCTGGTCTTTGTATCTACACTTGTTACCTGAGTCTGTCTCATCCATCTTGAGACCACAGGTGAATATGGTCAGCATGTTGAGGAAGTCAGAGAAGAAAAACACCTGAGCCATCTAAATTATTAAACTACTAAATTAACCTATCTTAAAAACTGTCCAGATTCAAGAATGCTTGTTGTATGAGGTAAGGAGTCCCTTGTTTTTAGGCCACTTTTACTTGGGTCTTTCATTAATCACAACTGAAAGTATTCTAACTGATAGAAAAGATCTCATATTGATGAGAAAGTGTACAAAGGGGCTGAAAAGAGGTGGTGAAGCTAGAGGAGTTTTACATTCATATCTATAGCCACTTGCCTTGCTGTAGATATGAATGCTGTTCAGACAGCCTTGTGAATGCTGTTTCTGCTTTGCCCTGGCTACTCTGCCAGGTGGAGAGAACTGGGGTGTCCTTCAGAACCAAAACACAGACAAAGCCTTCCCCTACACTCCATCCCCTCACATTCCTCCACTCTTGGAAGTCATAGCAACCTTAAGTAGAGCAGATATTGGCAAACCGTGACATAGGCCAAACAATGTCCACATTACTTTTTAGGTGCGCAAGAATTGAGATGAGGGAAGAGTTCAGTATGGGCTTTGGTTATAGCTTGAGGCGAAATTATGAAAGAGGTGAGGTTTGTTTGAGCTTTCCTACCTACCTTATAATATACATTTCCATCCTTCAAGAGACCCTTCCCTCAGTTAATATCTTGGATTCTATTGTTGCTTATTCCTGCTAATAAATTTAAGGTACATTTTACATAAAGGTTTGACTGACCAGACACTAATGTTTATGTAGAAATTTCATGATTGCCTGCTCTGTGCTCCTCCTACATAGAGAGATCTGCCACAGTGGACCTTCGGAGACCTCATGGAGTTCTAAAGTTACAAAACTCTACCTCAAGTCATGGGGTTAAAAGAAGGACATATAACATCCTCTGGAGAAAACAGCATTAAGGAGGAAGTAACATGACATAAAGTTCTTGAAGAATGTGGATTTGATAGTAGATCTCAAAGGAAATCCATTCCATTTGGGGGAACAGCAGGTATACAGGCATGGGGGTATCTTCCTCTGCTCCAGGGAGTGGGATAAGACCCTTAGAAGCCCCTTCACCCCCTTCTCATGACTACCTAGGCACTAAACAGGCTTATCAGACATTTTTAGAGACTAGAGCAGGGAGGTCTATAAATTATGGTTCACTTTTCTACTCTTAAAGATAAATAATAAAAGTTAGCAGCTCATAGGGGCAATGGTGATAATGGAATGGTAACGTTTGAATGCTGACTACTGACTGGCTCCTCAATTTCAGAAGAGGGCATGGGGGAAGTACTTCCTCAACAGAACACAAGTTCACTGCTGTGTATGGGGGAGCAGGGCTTATCTTTCCCTCTAGCACGAGCCTGTGAGGTGAGTGATATTAAATTGGATGTTGTTTCAAAATGCAGTGTTCCTGACTGCCTATATGCCCACATGTGCATCCTCTGGCTCTCTCCCACTCCTACCTTTTTGCCACAATCTTCCTGCCAAAGTTTGATTACAACAGCTCCCTGTTTGAACTCGTGAATTCTTTTCAGTGACATCAGAAAAGAAGGCTGAAAGCTGTTGGAAGTTTCCTCCATACTAGATTAGCAGCACATGGATGAATCAAGCTCATACATTATTCAGAGGGGAAAAATGTGGGCTTCAACTGAACTTTGAAGGAATCAGCAGCTTTCCAGAGGAGAGTGACCTATTGTTCAGCTTCACAGAACACAAAGAGCAAGCCGGATTCCTTACAGCATAGCTAATGGGTGCACACAGACACTGAGGAGCTGGCCAGTATTTATGAGCTCTGAAATCCTGTGCACAGCGACCTATGGCTGATCAGAGAAAGGATGTTTGCCCTTTCTCTATTTCGGTAGGATGACAACTCAGTGACACCCAGGTCGGCAGTTTCTAGAGGATGAAGTGGTGTCGACAAGTGCCAACAGCACCAAGGTCCCCGCGGAAGGGCCATCAAGCAGATTAGGTCGGCCTTTACGCCACTGTCAGGCAGGTTCTTTCCTGAATACGGAAGCCTTTCCTGCATCATGGAACAAGAGAAATGGCTGTGAAATTAATTTTTTTTGAAATCCGTGTGTGTTTTTCTGACACCAGAAAAACAGTTGAAAGTGGGAGAAGGAAATCCTGACCAAAGGACCAAGTGGAATTAATAGGACCTTTTGCAAGGATTCTGAAAAAAGAAAAACAAGCAAAAGGGGGGAAAGGTTGCTACTACAATCCTTTGGAATTCTCTATCAGTTCTTCTTCTTCATGCAACATATCTGAGTAAACCTTGAAGGCATGCATCTCATTTAAAAAAATTCCCCTGTAATGCTTACAACTCTTGTTCACCAAGAACCAAAGGCTTTTTACTAGTATTCATGTATTTAATTTTTTGATAGCTAAACAAACAAGAAAAATAGAACTTTAAAAGTAACTATTTCCAGTGACAGGGAACAGGAAACAGAAAAGAATAAAAAAAAAATCAGTGAAAAGCAGAGGAGATATATGGATATAAATGAAAGATGAAATTGTATCTGTGGTTCTGGTGTTTTCTATAAGACTGGACATCAGTGGACAGACCTGTAAAGTATGTATTTCTAGAAAAAAAATGTATTATCTGCATGGCATATAATTTAATTTTAGAATTAGCTACCTTTTTGTTAAGTGTGTTTACGATAAAGTCACAGCTATATGATGTATATTAAAATTTCAAAATAGTATAAGTAAGCACCCCATGATAAATACATCTTATTTCTTAAGCTAGGGAAGAAATGACTGGAGACCTGGGAAAAGAAGCCACTGGATGCTGGCATTGCTTCCAGAGTCAAGGAAGACGAGTGCAAGAAACAGGGAATTTATCTGAAATGGTCCATCATTTCATCAACTGTTACTCTGCAATCACTGATGCTTTAGCTAACTTAATCAAGTCAGAACTGTGCTTGGCTAGCATTCAATTTTTAGATTTTACAGTAGAATTGTTTCCCCAACTATTACATATGCAATTTCTTATACTTATTTACATCTGCCTCTTTTGGTAACCAAGAGCTATCTCTAACACAGCTTCCAGGATGTGGTGGAGGGTGACTAGAAAGAAGGAAGGATGAGGGTAGATGGAAGGCGTGGAAAGTGTAAATAGTACAGTTTTGATGAGATGTGGGGTAATATTATCCAAAATGTAGCTTGAGGTCCTAATGGGCCAGACAGGGAGGCTGGGCCAGTGCAACATCAAGCAAAACCAAACTTTTTTTTGTTTTTGGATACCTCCACATCTTAGTTTGCCAGACTCTTTAGCCTAAAGAGAAATTTATCACCTCATAGTTCTGGAGGCAAGAAATCTGTTCAAGTTGTCGACAGGGCCATGCTTCCTCTGAAGTCTGCAGGGTTCTGGCAGTGCTCAGCAATCTATGATGTTCCCTGGCATGTGAAAGAACAGCTCAATTTCTGCCTCTGTCACATGGTCATCTCTCCATCTCCCTCTGACTGTCCTCCACTTCTGAGGACTCCATTCTTATTGGATTAAGGGACCAATTTGGCTTCATCTTAACTAATAACATTTTCAAAGATCCTATTTCCATGGATCTTCTTTTTTTTTTAATTTATTTTATTTATTAAGCGTACCAGCATACAAATACAAACATTCTTACCATATGATCATTCCATTCTACATATGTAATCAGTAATTCACATCATCACATAGTTGTATATTCATCATCATCATTTCTTAGAACATTTGCATCAATTCAGAAAAAGAAATAAAAAGAAAACAGAAAACAGTTCATACATACCATACTCCTTACCCCTCCCTTTCATTGATCACTAGCATTTCAGTCTACTAAATTTATTTTAACATCTGTTCCCCCTATTATTTATTTATTTTTAATCCCTATGTTTTACTTGTCTGTCCGTAAGGCACATAAAAGAAGCATCAGACACAAGGTTTTCAGAATCACACAGTTACACTGCAGAAGCTATATTCATGGATCTTCTTGATGGGACCAGTGTTACGACTTGAACATATTCTGACTAACAAGTCCATCCATAACATTCTACCACACACTCTTGTGAACAGGGAGTTGGATAAATTTGCATTATTGAACAAAAGATCAATGAAGGAATCAAGTAGTAACACTGAAAATTACTCTTTGAATATTTGTAAACTTGATTGTCTATATAAAAACCTCAAGAGTAAGGATTAGAAATACACAGAGAAGGTATCATAAAGACAAGTCAGTAAGTGTTGAAAACAGAGTCTGAGCAAACCTCCTATCAGCTTGCAATCAACCCACTTGCCCAGGATATGATTCTATTCAGTGAAACCAGGAAATGTTCAGTCCAGCTCATTTCAGTCACCTCATAACTCAATAGACTGTACATTGTTATTTAGAAATCAGCAGTACCTATAGCTAAAAAGTTTAGATTGACCTTTAATTCCTTGGATAAAGTTTATATATATATGTATGTCAGAAACATATAGAACTCTACTGTAAATGCAATTCTTTTGCAATGAAATTTTTTTATCTCCTGTAATAAGGAATTTGTTGTATACAAATTTTGTAAAACTTCATGTTGTTTTCATTATCCATGCCATTTGTTCAGTAAGTAATTATGTTCAACCTTACTTAAATCTTATTTTCCTAATTAGAGAGTAAACATCTAAATCACAGTAGAAATGATCCTTTAAAAGTCATCTGTCTAATCCTTGTATCTCCTGAATGAAAGGAATAATTTGTACTTGGTTTTTACAGCTGCTTGAAATCTAAAATAATTATCATCTTATTGAAGATAAGACTCATCAATATTATTCAATAAATAATAAATTTTAGCTATTAAAAATATCCTGCAGAGTCTCCTATATCCCACAGCTAGCTGTGTACCATACCATTGTGCCTCACCCCATTCTTTTCTAGTTGTGTAAGCTAAGCAGAGGAAGGTCTCTTTATTTCTTAGTGGGAGATCATCTGGGATTGCCAGAGAATGCAGATGATATTTCTTTAAAATAGTACCTAGTACATAGCCAATATTTGTGGTATGAAGGGAGGTTGACTCTAAAATTTTCCCAAAATATTTTATTTAATTCACTTGAAAAATTAGATTAGAATTCAACATGGAGTAAAAAATATCAAATGTTTTGAGACTACGCCTCATAAAAAAGTAGCTAATTAGAGTAGTAAACAACAAACACACTTGTAGGTTAAATATTCTTATGTTTTGTGCCTCCTATAGCATACAGATTCTACTTATGATACATCTATCTGTTGACTGTTTTCCTGTAATATATAGAATATGCCTGTTACTAAGATTATTGAGTGGTGAATTTATGGTCAGTAACTAAATTAGAAATATTCTAGGAAGATCAATATAGCACAAACATGTTAATGAAATTAGCATATATTTATTTATACCCTATGTAACCACTGCTGAGTTCACCAACATTTTATTCATATTTTCCTTGACAAGAATTTATTAACTTGCAGATTAAATTGATCTGCCATCATTAAATGTGCTTGATTACAAAGATAGGAAATTGACTTGTTTTGGGAAAAAATAATTGATAGCCCAAATTTTATTTAAAAATTGCTATTATCCCATAACAAGTATTTCTGATGTTTTGGAAAAAGTACAGTTCAATACAATACTTATGAAAGATAATCAAATGTATTTATAAATTTATTTAACAATATAAATAATGCTTATGGTTCTTATTATTTAAAGTATATTTTAGGAATTAGATAACATTTAGGGAAGCTACATGAACCATTCCAGGCCATCAAGTTAGCATTAACAAAAACCTTCAGCATTTGTAGGCATAAAACTTATTTACAATTCAATAAGTTCTCCCACATAGAATCATTCAATCATTCAACAAATAATATTGAGCTCCTACCATGTTCCAAATACTGGGTTGATGACTAGAGATAAAGACAAGATGGGAACAGATGCAGAGTCTTTCACATGAATATTTAAATTAGGAAATGTATTCCCCAAATAAACAAATTATCTTCCAGTTTCTCTCTCTGATGATATATTTGAATTCCTAATGCTGAAAGTTAAATGATTATGGTTTCTGAAACAAGAAGCAGCCATTAAAAGAATTTTGTATACAGCTTATCTTTAAGAACATAATTTGTTTGATTTCTTAAGTCATTATAATTTTAAGTTAACAACTTTGGATATCGTTAAATAAATTAATGGACATGTATTTAGTTTCTGATTGCATGGGTTCAGAGATACCACTCAGTATCTCTGTGACTTTTGCTGAATAACCAAAGTCCTCTACCACTGAGTATGTCTGTGCCTCAGTTTCCTCATCTGTAAAATAGAAATGATAATGGTGTATACCTCACAGTATTGTAGTGATGATTAAACAATTTAATAGATGTAGAGTGCTTAGAATAGTTCTGGCATATAGTGAGTTCATAGAAACATTTTCTTTTAATTTTTTACTGTTGGGTTAATGATGTGGTTTTAAAAATATAACAAAAGGAAGGTAATCAAAAGAACAGAGTGAGGATGAGAATTTGGCCTGAGCTTCAGAAAGACCTCAGAATGAACCTTACCACTACCACAAAAAAGGTATGAGTAAGACAGTAAACAGTGCCTATTCTTATTGTGAAAATATAGATTATGGGTCCCCTCTGTTTCTGGATCTCTCTGTTGTCCATTCTTTTTACTTTGTCACAGGGACTCAACTAGCTTTCTGCCACTCATATGATAAATGAAGGAACTGTACTACATTGTGTCCTGGATCCTGTCTACCGCTAAAATTCTGTGAAACTGTCATTCCAAGGGGGCCATTATTAAGAAATGGCAGTATTCTTATTAAGGAATCATTTGGTTAAAATTTATTTTTTAAAATGGTATTTGTAGTCACAATTGAATAACACTCCTCTTACAGAGAATTTCTTCTGTAAATTAGAACAAGTATTAATAGAGGATTTTTAGCTTGGTGAAATCAATTTTGACTTTTATTTGACCATTCCAAATAAATTCATCTTTTGAATCTAAAATCTTGGTGCTAATTCTAAATAAAGAATAAAGAAGCTATTCTGATTAGATAAAGGGTGGACCAAATATGTGCACAATTTTTGAAATTCTTCAAAGTGCTTTTGTTTCTATCATTTCATTTTTTTCTACGTTGATGGTAACATTTTCAAAAGAGGTCTGTACTTAAAACCTAGTATTCCAGATTTCCTATCATTGACCATTCTGTGAGGAGATCAATGTATCTTTGGGTCAATTCTCTTATATAGATGCCTTCTCTTTCTCTTATGGACATTTTAATTTTTTAAAAGTTACTTAGGAAAAGTCAGTTCAAAAATAGTCAAGTTACAGTTATAAAAATAAAAATGAATTATACACCCAAGCACATTCTTGAGATTTAACAGCCTTCATAAGCAGCAGCTATATTTCCACACATAGATTTTTAATCATTGTCACATCCTACTCAAAAACTATACATTGGGGAGTATATAATTATTTGAAAACATCACCATGGCATTTAGATATATATAAGCAAACATATTGGGCTATAAAGAAGTATACTTTATGGGAAGAAAAAATGTTCTGCTATCTTACTTTGTCTTGAGATTTTCTTATTAAAAATCCTTCAATTATTGTGACACATTGAGGACATGTCTAAAAAATGAAGAACTTTGAGAAAGTTCAATTTAGTAGTTTGGATCTGTCTTGACTGACTATTATCTCCTGCAAAATCTTACAAATAAATAGTGCAGGGATCCATGATGATGATGATGAAGAGAAATAGTCAACAAAAAGAATGGTCAATTCAAGGATTATATGTCACCAAGGTACTATCTCTCAAATCCTTTTTTTAAATAAAGCAGAGGCAAAATTAAACACAATCACTTTGTCTATATATATATATATATATATATATATATATATATATGGAACAATTAGAGTGTGCTTTTACTCATGGAATACCTTATGGATTAAGACATGGAATCTTTCTATGGTCATTTACAATTTAACAGAAGAAGCTAATCATAAACACATAAAATAATCCTTCCAGCTCCACTATTACCTCCGGCATCTGAGGCACCATCATCTCTCCCATGTACTTCTGTATGTCCTCTCTGTTCCTCTAGTTGCCCTCCTATAATCCTTGCATTACATGGAAGTCAAAAGTCAGTGATCTTCCACTTAAAATCCATACTATTTAGTCTAGTAATAAAAAAGAAAGAGAAGGAGGAGGAAGAGGAAGAAGTAGAGGAGGGAGAAGTTGTTCATGCTATTTTCGTATCTTCACAGCTTTCAAAGTCCTACACGGCCGGGCTCCTGCCTGATCGTTCTTACATCATCTCCTATCACTTCTCACCTCAATTAGAATACAGTCTATTTTCTCCCACCAAAATTAAACTCCATCAAAGTAGGTGTCCTTTTCTGTCTGCTCTTTGTATCTGCATTGTCTAGAACAATGCCTGGCATTTTTTCCAATGCTGGTTGTTCAAATCTTCTTTGGTGCCTTTGAATCTATCCAATACATTTCTTTTGGATATATTTATGGTCATTTCCAGTTTTATATCCTATATCCTATATTCTATAAGATATTCTATATTCTAGTTCTAATTAATTAAGAACCTTAATTAATACCTAGAGTGAAATACTTTCAAAGCTGGTATCAAATGAAGATGCTGATTTTTCTGGTGACATTGGTAAATGAGGTCAAGTATATCTTTGGACTCTGGAAAGAATGTTTGTGTATTAATAAAACTCTTTGCAAGAGTAATCTAAGAGAGGCAAGCTACACTTGACTCATCAGCACAATATTAGACTTCTGTTTGTCTTTCTCCTCCCAGATGACTGAAATTTTTGGTAGGAGGTTTCCTAGCCTTTCTCTGTCTTACCACCTCCCTCTCTCAAATGGAAACTTCTAAACTGGGAGGGTGTAAGAACAGAGCAGATGCAGTCCTATTTTAAAAAGGTAGAAGGGTAGAAAAGTTAAATTACCAGAAATAAAATGTGAGTTAAAACAGGAGGTTTTAACCTAGATTGATGCTAGGTTCCCTCGGTAACAGGCATCCTAACAGTACCAGTGCTTGGCAGAGTTGAGACACCCATGTGAAAAGAGCAGAGCTTAGTTTTGTACGTGGCACCCAAGGAGATTCCTACTTATCCAGAATAGAATTTCAGTTCATTAACTAAAACACTTATGGCTCATTGGTCTTGTATTATAGTTCACTTAAGAATATTTTATGAGGTGCCCACAGAAGTGAACTAAAGTTCTAATAAAAATAAGAATCAACAAGAAAAGTAGAGGAGTATTCCTTCATTTGTTAAAAAATATTAATTATGCTACAAGGCAATTATACATGTTATTTGCTTGTTCATTAGTTATTAAAAGTATGGTTCTTGCTCACATGAGACTACACATAAAATATGATTATGAATTGGTAACAGTTAACTAAGTTAACTGAAGAGAAAGATCATTATGATATGCCAAACTGATGAGGATTTAATTTAGTTAGTAAAGAAGATCAGGGATAACTTCCCTGCGGGAGTTCTATTTAAGTTGAGTCTGGGAAGAATGACTGTGTATTAACCAAGAAAGGGGATTAATGGAGTGAATTTAGAGGGAAGGAAAGAGCATTAAAAAAAAAAATTGCTAAGCATGCACAAAATCTTTCCAGCAGGAAAAAACTACACTTTCTTATTTCGTTAGAATAACTACTTCTACTTATATTGGATGTTGTGTATTCTTGACTGTAAAAATGCTTAAAGACACAGACTAGAGTCATTCTTAAAAATACTGATAAATATCATTTGTGATTTTTTTTCCAGTAGCCAATTCTTAAGCCATATATCCATTTAGACTGGAGACAAATGAATATATATGATTAAATCTGTTACAACAAGGAAGTAACTGAATTTGATATTAAGCTGTGGTGATGAAAAATAATTTCTACTACTCTTGCTATACCATCAGTGAATGCATAAACACAATAACCATTTTCCTACAATTGCATTGAAAGTTTTTCAATATGTGGCCCCTTATATTTCTGATCCCCTGTCCCTCAGTGTAAAATGTTTCTAGAAAACATAATGTTTTATTTACCCAGCCTTGTCTTTATGATTCAGTGCAAATAATGAAAAATATATTGAAAAGATTATAGGAATCTATTTGATAAAGGCCATCTTGACTCATTAAAAGACCTATTTTTTTAAAAGCTAGATTTGATGAACTAGGTAGAAATTTGCAAACTCTCTGGCCATAGAAAAGACCATTTCCGCAACTCCTCTAGCAAGGAAGGGGCCTAAGATAAAGCTGCTCAACCTCATCCTCTTTGATGATTCCATTCTGTTTATTTGCTTCTTCAACTGTATGTCACAGAAGATTCTTAGAGCAATATTCCTCTAACGACTACAAGAAAGCCTCTGTATTCAAATAAGTTTGGGGAACATGAGACTAATACAAATTAAAGAGCTGTATTTCCAGAAGAATTTTCAGAGTCTTAAAATGCTGGTGTTCTTTGTTAATCTTTAAGAGGAAATCTCGTTTCTTGTTTTCTAAAACCAGAAATTCTTATTCAAAGAATAAAAGCAATATCTCAGAACATTGCATGAATTTTATCAACAGCAGTTTCAGAAATACTGCCCCAGGGCATCAATTTGCCTTATATATACTAACTTCATGTCTATCCTCTAAGATGAGAAAGATATTAGCTTTTCCATCATCTCTTCAGAGATCTACTATAGCCCTGACATACTATCTCTTGTCTTCTCCAAATCACCCTTTAACTTCACCTTCCTTAGCCATCTCTTCATATAAAAATGCTCAGGACATACGTCTTTACTATTTCTGTTATTTATGAATATATTTTGTTGTCCATGCTGTTTGTATTTTATTTTATTTTTCTCATTAAACCATCAATATCTTTAAGTTAGAAAAAATGGGTCCAGCTTCCAGCCTCTACCAACTGAACACACACAATCTAGAATAGGCCTCTGCCTAGAAACGGATTCCAGACAACATAGCAGCCTGACCTTATTTAAGAACAATGTGCAGTGCTGAGTGGGATGCAAGAATATGAGTGAGTGTGCATGTTTGTCGATGATGACTGCCTCCAAGGGCAGCATGTAAAACAGAATGGGATCAATATTGAGCAGACACATTTCTATCACAGGTGAAATGAACTTGAAGGAATCTCGTTGTCACTGATACATTCCTGGATGCCTGGAACTGTAAATTCACCCACCCACCTGCGCACACACAAGAAAAATAATTCCTTTGTCTTTGGAATACATCCTGCTCACAGTGGGCCAGACAATAAGCCTTAAAAGGACACAAGGATGAGTTATGAGAGGTTGACTCATCTGAGTCCAAGTGATATTTATGGGAACCTTTAGTGGCAGAGTGTAATTACAGGATCTAGATTTCAATGCTGCTCTTGATTATTCATTTTCAGCCACCTCCTACCTCCTTCCTCTACCTTGCCATTGCAAGACATTAATTCCATTTCATTTGAATGATAAGAAAAAATAGGATGTTTTAATTCACTGAATACTCTGGTTCCTACTGTACATGATACAGTAGTTTAATAGTTAATTTTGATTAGCAAGTGCATTTTACTAAAAGACATAGGAAATATGTGCCTAGAAGAATCTCAAGGATATTTAAGGTCTTCCAATGACAGGGCCATTATAGGAAAACTGACTTTCCATATATGTAGAGTATTATACATGCAGAAAATCATCTGAAACTCTTCTCCATACCATATTTCTTAGAAATTGCATTTACTTATCCTATCTATGTCACTCACACAAAGGGAACTATGAATGAATGAACCTTCCTTTGAACTCAATTTAGCTGATGTTTCTTATTTGGTGGTCATCAAAAATGGGAGCTTCTTTTCTATTAAATGACTTTTCTGTGACAATTATGAGTCTACCATTGCTTTTGAATATTCAACTGAAATGTTCTTACCAAAGAAGGGGGCCATTGTCCAGAATGGGCAATTGTTGTCCCTTCCTGAGATCCTCTTGGCTTTTGTCGGAAATGTGCTCCTCAAAACACTGACCCAGCTCAACCCCACTTTTTTTCTCAGAGAAGATGAGGTCATATCCTGGTGTGGTGGCGCTCCACACTGCACTGCCCCAATAATCTCCCTACGGCATGTTTATAAAAGTAAAGCTCAGAATGTTAGATTGTACAACTAGCTAACAGAGGAGGGTACTGTCTGTGTGAGGAACACTACATGATTCATATTTTCTTTGAAAAATTAAAGTCATATTTCTTTGATGTGTCAACAGTGATGACTAAAAGAAGATTGCAGATTCTTTGTACTGAGAGAGAGAAAGTGAGAGAGAGAATCAAGAGAGAAAACGAGATACTTCTCTTAGATCAAACAGGGGGAACAATATTTCCAGCAACTATACCTAAACCCAATGCACAGTCCTCGGAATGTAATAGCATAATCTAATGATGTGAGAATACACTAGTAAGCGGCAAATATGAATAGAAATAATTATTTTGGGCTAGCTAAGGAAAGAAAAAAACTGAAGGCACGGAAAAGATCTGAACGTTTGTGTGAGCAAGAAAACAAGGACCTATATTGACGGAATAGGCGGGAAAAGGAAGATGCATTTCCTGAAATAATTTGGGGCCGTGACCAGCATGTGCTACTAAGACTCTTTTGTCCTCTCTCTCCTTTTTCTGCCATTCTACTGATATACTGTTAGCATCTCTTCAAATAGGCAAGACTCAGTTTATCCCTGTGCCAAACACCTGCCAAAGTACGGTGAGAAAATGAACTCTATGTACAATAGTTTCTCTATATCCATTAAAGTAGCCCAATTCCTTGTTCTTGGAGGGGGGTGGGTGGTAGGTAGCAGGTGGCTGTCATCCTCTCAAGGAGGAGAGACACTTGGGGAGTAGATTAGAAGAAGGAAGGAAGGTGATCCATCCCTTTCCTCTTTAGGTGAGGTAGCTTTCTAAATGATCTCTACCCTCACTCAATCCCATATCTAGGAATTCCACAATGTCATCTGGTAATTTCTTCAGGGGCTGAATCACCACCGTTCACTCCCATGAAGACTTCATTTCCCCATCAGTCTTTCAGAGGCTTCAGTGGATAAATTGAGGCAAGTTGTTGAGTGGTCAGACAGTCTCCCTGTCAGGGCCTTTGCCCTTGGGTCAATGCTGGAGCAGAATCTAGGAGAGGTTCCAGGGAAACAAGCCCTACCCTCTCTTATACCATGCTGAAAGTAAGAGGAACTCACTGTTCCCTTCAGGGCTACACAGAATTCCAGGCATTCCATGGAAAACTCTAAGAATCTTGAAAGCAGTGGTTGCTCCACTCCCAGACAATGTACACTTGCTGTAAGAAGGTTCCTCCAACTCTCAAAATTATGGCCCGAAACATGCAATCAGAATCTCACTGAAAGACAAAAGAACAGGGAGAATGGACTAGTCCGAATGCAGAAGTTGCAAATAAGGTGGTGAATTTGAAGGCACTATATATAACACTAGTTTCTACAAGTTGAATCAAATACATTCCATGCTGAGGCCTTGGTTATAAAAATGACTTGAATGGTGCCAAGAATAACCGGATGTCCCGATAGATGAGTAGTATAGAGCTGTTCTAACGGAAGTCTTGAAATACTCTTATTAAATGGGGTTTGAAAGAATACCTGGTGATGCTTCCTCTGTTGCTTTTCAGGAAATACTACAAAATGTTGGGGGTGGGAGCCATTGCAAATTATAGAATATCATGCTGACAGGCCTAGTGTCATTGGCTTGTAAAGGCCTCACTGAATGTGACAAGCTGGAAGTCCAGGTGGCATAATGAGGCATATACACATGTGTTTTCAAGGATGCTGGCAGCTATTTCACAGCTCTTTTCCCCCAAGGCATGTAAGCTCCCCAAATTCATCTGTCTATTTTCATTGTTTCATTCTTTCCTCTATATCTAATGCACTGACTTTCAGTGGATTGTGCCAGATTTCAAATATATACATCTGCCCGGGGGGCAAAAAATATATACTAAGTCTTGACCATTTGAATTAAAAGTGAACATCTTACTAAAGGATACATGATCAAATTGTTGTTCTCTAAAGATGGACTCATGTAAAATTTATGGCTTGCTTTATTCAGGAATTACATTTTATTTGAAATCATCAATGTTACTTTGCATCAACTCTTTAAAATTATGTTATTTAAAATAACAACTAATCAATGTTCATATCATACAAGTACATATGATATTTCTTATATTAGAGATGGCCAATATAGAGTAAGATTGAAGTTATAAATAATAAGGATGGTGTGGACTGAACAGGGATTATATAATTGAGATGGCCCAGTTTTTTGCAGAGGCTGACCTCAATTACATCCAAGAGGAAGTCTCAGGGT
>PVIY010039240.1:0-23258 GCA_004026745.1 Myrmecophaga tridactyla
TTGGCATTGGACTTGTTTTGAGATTCACAGGTCCACAGCAAGAGAATTCTTTACATCTGTGTAAGGTGATGCTTGAAGTTGCCAAGTTGACAAGGGGTGGACATGTGTTAGTTAGATTCAGTTGTCAACTTGGCCAGGTGAGCATACCTAGTTTTGTTGCTGCGGACATAAGCCAATGGTACGTGAACCTCATTTGTTGCCAATTACATCTGCAGTTGACTAGGAGGCGTGTCTGCTGCAATGAGTGACATTTGGCTTAATTGACTGGTGCTTAAATGAGAGAACGCAACGTAGCACAGCTAAGCAGCTCGGCATTCCTCATCTCAGCACTTGCAGCTCAGCCCAGGCCTTTGGAGATGGAGAAAGAAGTCACCCCGGGGAAAGTTGTTGGAACCCAGGGGCCTGGAAAGAAGACGAGCAGAGACCATCCTGTGCCTTCCACGTAAGAAAGAACCTCAGTGGAAAGTTAGCTGCCTTTCCTCTGAAGAACCAACAAAATAAATCCCCTTTTATTAAAAGCCAATCCATCTCTGGTGTGTTGCATTCCGGCAGCCAGCAAACTAGAACAATAGCATTTTACCCACAGGAGAACTTCTTTCCAAATAGGTTTCAAGCCTCTCAAACCTTGTTCAAACCTCTCAATAATATTCTAAATCCTTTGTTGTCATTTCAACAATGCTCACCAGGAGTAGATACCATCTCAAGAAATCTTTTTTTTTTTTTGCTCATTTATAAGATACAACTCCAAATCCATTCAAATTTTATCATGAGATTGCAATTATTCAGATTCCACTTCTAATTCTATATCTTTTGCTATTTCTACCATATCTGAAGTTACTTCTTCCAAAGAAATCTCGAGCCCCTCAAAGTCATCCATCAGGGTTGGAAACAACTTCTTCCAAACTCCTGTTAATGTTGCTATTTTGACCTCTTCCTATAAATCACAAATGTCCTTTATAGCATCTAGAATGGTGAATCCTTTCCAGAAGGTTTTCAATTGACTTTGCCAGATCCATCTGGGGAATTACTATCTATGGCAGATTTAACATTAAGAAATGTATTTCTTAAATAATAAGACTTGAAAGTAAAAATTACTTTTTCATCCATGAGCTGCAGAATGGATATTGCATTAGCAGGCATGAAAACAGCATTAATCTCATTGCACATCTCCATCAGAGTGCTTACTCTACTGGGTACATTATAAATGAGAAGTAATAGTTTGAGAGGAATGCTTTTTTTTTCTTCTGAGCAGTTTGTAAATAGATGTGCTATTATCCAGGCTTTTTGTTCCACTGGTAGAGCACCCACAGGAGTAGATTGAGCATAGTTCTAAAAAGCCTCTATGATTTTTGAAATGGTAAATAAGCATTGAGTTCATCTAAAAGTCACCAGGCGCATTAGGCCCTAACAAGCTGTCCTTTGAAACTTTAAAGCAAGGTATTCACTTCTCTTGTCTAGCCATGAAGTTCTAGATGGCATCTTCTTCCAAATGAAGGCTGTTTCATCTACACAGAAAATCTATTGTTTATCGTAACCACCTTTGTCAGTTATCTTAGCTAGAGCTTCTGGATAACTTACTGAAACTTCCACATAAGCATCTGATGCTCCATTTTACACTTTTATGTTATAGAAATGGTTTCTTTCCTTGAGCCAACTTCTGCTGGCTTCTGAAGTTTCCTACCTCTTTCAGTCTTCAGAGAAGTGAAGAGAGTTAGGGCCTTACTCTGGATTAGGCTTTGGCTTAAAAGAATATTGTGGCTTGTTTGATCTGTCCAAAATGCTAAAATTTTCTTCATATCAGATATAAGGCTATCTTGCTTCATTATCATTTGTGTGTGTTCATTAGGGTAGCCCTTTTAATTTCCTCCAAAAATCTTCCCTTTGCATTGACAACTGGTTAACCATTTGGCACAAGAGGTCTAACTTTCAGCCTATCTTGGCTTCTGATATTTCTTCCTCACTAAACCTAGTCATTTTTAGCTTTTGATTTAAATTAGAGACATATGACTTTTCTTTTCACTTGAACACTTAGAGGCTATTTTTATTAATTAACCTAATTTAAGCACTGTATCTCAAGAAACAGGGAGGCCTGGGGAGAGGGAGAGGTGACGGAGGAATGGCTGGTCAGTGGAGAAGTTAGAGCACACATAACATTTATTGTTTGTCATCTTATAAAGGTACAATTAGTGACATCCCAAAACAATTACAAGAGTAACATCAAGCATCACAGGTCAACATAACAGATATAATAATAATGAAAATTTTGAAATCTTATACCAATTACCAAAATGTGGCTAAAATGTGACATAGAGGCATATTTCCATGTTGTTGGAAAAATGGCACTGATAGACATGCTTGATGCAGGGTTGCCATAAATCTTCAATTTGTAAATAAAGCAATAACTGTGAAGTGCAATGATAAAATGAGGTATGCCTGTACTAAGAGAAGTAGGAAGTGTTAACTATTATTTATTCTGTTTGTGCTAGACAGAGATGTACTATTTTTAATATATGTCTGTCTGGAATAAGCTTAGATAGTCCTTCTTTTGGTTGTTTTCATTGTGACCATGCTAATGAAGTCTCATAATAGGCCCGCCAAAAAAGCATATTATTATCCAGGGACACTGAAAAATCTATTTAGCATCCATAAAAAGAGAGACAAGAGACAGAGACAAAAGATAGAAAGAAAGAGAAAGAACGATTCTCTTGTTTGAGGTTGAGATGGTGACACTGATCAGTGACTTAGTTGTCTACGGAGCAGCATTCAGAACTGATTATCTGATCACTGTTGTGCTGGTTTGCAAATGGTACGTACCGCAGAAAGGCCATGTTCTTCTAATCCAGTCTCGAGGGTACAGACCTGTTATGGGTGAGACCTTTTGATTAGGTTATTTCCATGGAAATGTGGTGCATACAATTAAGGGGGGTCTTATTCCTTTTACCAGAGTTCTCTGTGAAGAGAATAAAAGGCAGAAAACAGAGAGAGAGCTCAGAACTGACAGAGAGCAGAGAGATGAAACCAAGTGACAGACATTTGGAGATGCAGGAAGATGATGCCTCAGGAGATGCCAGAAGCTGAGAGAGCTGTTGGAGGATGATGGTGCATCTCTCAACTGTCTTTCTTTTAAACAAAGGCAGGGAACCAGGCTCAATTCAAAGAAAAAAGGTGGTATAAAATACTGAGCTACTGCATCCACAGAATTGCTGTGGGTGCAGCAGCATTTTCTAAACTCCAGCGAAAATGACCTTGTAGATCACTCAACAGCTAATTGGTTAAACATATCCAAACTGTTTACCATTCCATGAAATGGAAGAATCTACATTGTTATAAACAAGAAAAGGAAGTAAAACAACACATTGGTTAAAACTCAGATTTTGGAATAACAAAGACCAAAATTCAAACCTTGGTTCCATGATTTGTTAACTTTGAGATACTAAGCAAATCACTTCCAGTTATATAGCAAATTAATTTTCTAGGATATTTTAAATATTGACTTTACAAGAAATTGGAAGACCATATCCAAGTATATAATTTTTGAGTTTCAAATGTTCAACAGTTTTGATGGATCATTTCTGTAGATTTAACTCATTCTAAAATGCATTAATCTGAGTATATATTTAAAATAAAATGGACACAAAAATTGACTATTCATTAGAGATAATGTCAAGTTCGAGAAACACTGTAACTAAGGAAACCATTGGGTAATGTTTGTGAATCAAGGTTTGATGACAGAAACCATTTTTGGAAGCAAGGCATCTAAGACAGGAAGTTAAGAGGTCTGAGCTTTAGTCCTTGCTGTATCTCTGAGTTCTGTGAGCTTGATTCAGTCATTTAAACTCTCAGTCTCTTTTTCTATTCAATTCAGTTTAGTTTAACAAAAATAAATTAAGGTCAGTAATATTTACAATGTATATGTTGGACTAAATAAGCTTAAAGGTCCATTCAAGTTTGGTAATTCTTCAACCAGCTATTATGTGCAGCCTATAAATCTGTAGAAATGATTTATATTTAAAGAAGTTTGCATCCCTTAGTCAAGCTTTGGGACCCACTTTGCATTTGTCAGAGATATAGTTCCTGTCTGTGGCAGGCAATCCAAAAGGCCTAGGTATTTTCCTCCTTTTCCATCGGGAAGATACCAAGATATGTTTGGCTAAAACACATTAAAACTTAGCTTAAAAGCAGAGCTTTTCACATAGCATTACACTACAGGCGTTAATGCTTTCTGTTAGATTAGCAAATAAGAGGAGGGAAAATATACATGAAGTAATGACTCATTTGAATTTTTAAACTCATTAGTTTATTCTTTCAACACACATTGTTTATTTAAGAAATTCCTGAGCTGTTAATGCAACCAGTCTCTTTGCTTAAAGTGTTAATTCTAAATTTAAAATAGCTTCATTCATAGAGACACAGAAAAAAGTGTTTTACCAATTTTAATTCCTCCAAAAAAGTGTTGGATCCAAAAACTTAAGTGCCCACCCCTTTAAATTTATCACAGAAGACCTTTTCCATTCAGGCCTTTGTAGAATTTAGGGGTTAATTTTTAACAGACATGATGAAAATGTAGTAGGCTGGTAAACCCGATGTGACTTATCTTTTTGTCAGTGATAAAAGTAGGAAAAGACAATAGTCTCACTTCCTTTCTTCTTTATGCTTTTATGCTACGGTCGTGTATACAGTAATTATTACACTGAACTGACATAATGCTTTAAATATAACCCCAAAGCTATTTCTAAGACTCTTACCATCCTTATAATTTTATTTAGGAGTCTAATCCTCCTCTTGTTTCCTCTAATGAAAACTTGCAGAGGTTCTAGAATCTGCCTGGATGCTTTCAGCTACAAAATAAAATTTCGCTTCAGTAATACTATACTCCATTGATAATAAGAAACAAACCCACCAGTTTGATTTGATATGAAGGTTTTTCCCATTTCCCTAGCTCAAGCTCCACAGATGGGGAAGACAAGATGCTTCCTTCTTTCCCCATCAGATCTTCTTCCACCCCCTCCTTTGGTTAATTTCTATAGTTTCTGACTTGAGATCAGGCAAAAGTTGAGAAAAAAAGACCATAGGAAATCCTTAAATTAACAAAAACTGTCCTGAACTGGTCTTAGTGTTTTAGGGGCTTGGTAGAATTTTAAACCTTATTTTCTCTTGAGATTTATGATTTCTTTGGAGACCTCGTGTGGTCCCTGCCTTCCCCCCACTGCCACCCAGCTGAGGATCTGTTAAATCTAGTTCCCTTGTGGATGGTAAAGGTCCTAGGGATCCCGTGATACTGATACTTTCATCATTGTGCTGCCAGTTGGCTCTCATGGATTTATCTCTGGGAATCACTTACATCTCCTCTGCTTCAGCAATCTCTGGCAAGACAACTACTTTACAGACCTCTGCCCTCTCTCTCTCTCTGTCATAGGTTGCCTCTGCCAACCCTTTAGATACTGCTGGTATGGCTGCAGTCCTTTGTAAAGGCTTTATTTGAGGAGTCACCGCAAAGGATACATGGAACATTTTGGTGATTTCTTTCAAGTCTCCTTCCCCTCCAGGTAGAAGATAAGGAGCAGACACTCTCATTCTTTCCATTTGGATGGGAGATATTTGAAGAACTCTCTCCAAAGAAATCCACCTCAAAAATACTCTTGGGCAGTGTGATGGTGGCTCAGTGGTAGAATTCTCACCTGCATGCCAGAGACCTAGATTCGATTCCCCCGCCTGTCCATGCACAAAAAAAAAAAAAGAAATACTCTTGATTTCACACTTCCAAACTTTTTTAATACCATCAGTGTGCACAGGGAGTTTCAGAATTGGGCAACATGTTCACACAATTATTTTAATTTTTCCCCAATCTTGAGCTAGCACTGTCTTTAAAACGTGCTTCACCTGAAACTTTCAATTAAGCATCTGTCACATAAATAATACTAAGAAATTTTACTCTGTACCTAGCCTTGTTTGCATAGCTATAAATGTGTTTGTTAAATGGTTTCTGAGAACTTATGAAAATAACTTTGAAATTTTATTATATCTGCTATATCTTATTTTAGCTCTGCATATGTTTTGTGATTATGTAAGACTTAAAGTAATCGGAATATAACTACAGATGGCCTTTGAAATGTCAGCTCTGAATGCTGTAAAATAAACTTTGCATGTATTACAATTAAAAAATATTAATCATTCTGATCATCCCGATTTTGAGGAGGAATACTTATTTTTTTTGCATTTAACAATAAAGGAGCAGAAATGCTATGAATTATTTAAATATACATTCAGAAACTCAAGACTAGGAAATACATTATAGGGTCTGCTATATTATCCAATATGCTAGTCACTGGCCAAATGTAGCTATGAAATGCAAATTTAAATTAACTGACTTACATAAAATTAAAGATTTTGGTTCTTAGGCAAACGAACCACAATTCAAATGCTCAGTAGTCATAATTGGCTGGTCTGCCACATTGGAAAGCATAAATATATAGCATTTGCATCACTGCAGAAATTTCTGTTAAATAGCTCAGCTCTAGAACAGGATGCTACAATTAAACCTATATGCATGGAAACAGATCCCCTCCTTGTCAGGGAAGGTGGAAAGGACTGAATATCCTTTCTGGGGACAGTACCACTTGTTTCGGTCATGCAGCTTAGGAGGGATTCAGGTTGGGCAGACTGTTAGAGAACTGGTTCTGCTGAATTATTAAGGTGATAGCTGCTGGGAAATTATCTTGCTGAGATTAGACCTAGACCTAACTGCCTCAAAGAAGCTGAAAAACATCATAAAAAGGGGCAAAATAAAGATCTGACATGCTGTAAAATTGAGCTCTCTACTAAGTTTAACATTTATCTTTGAAAACCCACATAATTTACAAGTGTGAGATATTTCCATTTTCTTTTCCTATGTCCTTAAAATAGTTGTGATTTCGATCCACAGTCATTTATTAGAATAATGTGATCTTCAGTTGCCATGTGTAAGGTGTCACTGGAACTTTAGTAGGGAAAATTGTAATGTAGCTTCTGTTTTAAAGATTTATTTATTCTTCTCTGCTTTTAAAAAGTGAGTTCTTTTGTTTGTTTAAAAAAACCAGGAAAGGGTGAGATAAAACCTGGAGATGATGAAAAAAATATATCCTGTTTTGTCTATTTTCTGTACAAAACAAAAGGTTAGAGCTATTATTTTTTTTTTCTTCAAAATAAAGCAAATAACTCTTTGGTCATCTATAATAGGGCAGAGCTATTTTGAACAGTTTGATGTCATTTCTGCATCCCTCAAGGAAACAAAGGGGAAAGTCAGAGGAAGAGGAAAAGGCAGCCCTGATAACATTAAGCCAGCCACTCATCCCAAAGAGGAAAGCATCCTGTTTTTATCATGTGGCTGAAAAACAGTGGAAAAAAATTTACTGTGATCAATGGTGTTCATTCTTTTGTTATTTCACAGCTACCTGCCACCATTCCCAAATACAAAGTTAAATGAGGGTTTTTTAGTGACAGCTTTGAAACAATGGGTCAGCCTGGATAAAGGTCACTGGAAAATTACAGTTTGAGATAGAGAAAGAATGGTAAGAATCCAGAGAAAGCTCATGAAATGAATAACAGAGTCTTGAATACCTATCATCCCTAGATTTTTATGTCAGCCCTATCAATGCCATCAGTTAATATTTCCAATTATGGTACAAAATACTGGCCTCTACTACACATAAAAAGTAATAGAAAATTTAATGCTCATAAAAATGAAGAATTCTTTCCAAACAAAAATGGTTATTAAATGGACTTTTTTTGTGGTGGCTAGGATTTCTCTATTCATTAATCATTCAATCATTTAGAAGAACTTCTAGAAAAATGACCTCAACGATTGCAGCAATTTAGAATTCCCATCCATTCAGTAGTCTTATCTCTGGGTGTCCAGATGCAGCCCTATAGCAGTTATCAACCTAACATCTATAGGCTGTCACTTTAGCACAAGTTTGTGTGCACAATTATACAAGAGACACCTTTTTCCTGGTCTTTGTATCAGATTGGGCTTCTCCTTACAGCTTCTCTGCTGGGATAGAAAGAGGAAGCAGCATCTCTATGTGTTAGCATCGTTAGTGATGATATTTGAGACAAAGTCCAAGCTCTTTTCTTTATGAATATGGTTCTTTAGTTAAAATAAGATTATTAAATATGGAGCTCTCTAGTTTCTAACTTGCATTCCTAGCATCCTTCTTCGAACTTGGAAGAAGTATTTTAATAATCCAGTTAATCACCTGGGTGTTTTACTTGATGCCAAACATCTGGATGTTTAAACTTATTTGTTCACTGTTTTTCATATGAATTGCGAAGATAGAGCCTAAGATTGAGGGCAAGACCATCTGAAATGATTCTACACAGCTATTATACAATTAAACCTTTATCAAAGGGGAATGTGGTTTAAACCTCTGTCATTTAAAACATTATTATGATTTATATGGAATAGGCATACTATTTTAGAATTTCTGTATTTTGTTCTATTATACATTCAAGCCTCCCAGTGAATTGAAAATATTCAAGTACTTAGAATCCCAATGGATTGTCAGTAGGAATGAACAGAAGGTCTCTCTCCCTCCCCTTCCTTTTCCTGTTTTCAAGTTACAGGGCCAGTTATATGGTTGTGAGACAACACAGAAGCAGTGTCAAGAAAGCCATTTTGCTCAAGGGACCTGGCAGCTGAACTCTCCCCAAATGCTTTTAAAGAGAAAAAATATATATATTAAAGGCCAATTTCAAACAAATCCAAAGATTTGTGGAGACCTTGTTCACCTCATGATGATGCTAGAGATATGAATGTACACCAAATGAAGTAACCGATAAAGAAATTCTATGCTTAAAGTCTCTTGAGTTTTTTCTAACAAGAGATCTGGGAAATTTAAAAGCATATCAGGTTTCTCGGAGATTATTAACTCTGGATTGCATTTCAAAGTATATCAAGTGCTGTCTGCTTTATACCAAACAGAAGGGAATGTACTACCAGACTAAGCAGACAGAACTAATAAGAGCTGTAATAAATCAAATTAAGAAATATTTATTGAACATCTTCTGGGTCTCCAGCATTGAGTTATGAGGTGTGTGCTGTGTATAAAATAGAAATCGAAAAGTCTGTGGTCTCTAAAATTTTTAATGAATTTGGGGAGATTAAACAATTGCACACCCCAAAATAAATAATAGTGTAAAATTTGAACAACGATTCAAAATGAATGTTTCAAAAATAGCATAGATAATATAAGTGAACCCAACCAGGAACATAACAGAAGTATTATTTACATTTCTAGACTAGAAAATAGCTTTATGAAGATTTTTCTTTACAGAATAATTTTAGGATCCAAGACATACATATTTATATTTCATCATCAACACCAGGCTTTGGCTGAATACTATGCTTTTTTCCAATTAGATGCTGTGTTTTTAATGGGGGCAAATGGCCAAAATGATTACTACTCATGGGGTAAACTTATAAGCAAATTATAAAATAAAGAGTTCATAGTCAAGGCACTGTGTCTCAGTGTAGGAAAGGAAATGGACTATTGTTCTTGAAAACATCACAATATGACAACTGTCACTACAGTTATCATTCAAGATGCTCTACTTACCTGAATTGTCTACCAGCTCTGTCCACCTTCAAAAAGTCCAATCTCTGAATGGCCTAGGTAAAATGATTTCTTCTCTCTTACTTGGCTAAATATGTTTATTAAAGCAGAAATGAAAACAAAAAATTGTTTTAACCAAAATAAATTGTGCCCCATTTTCTTTGACCTGAAGGAGCCTAAACAACCCCTGATGTAATTGACTCGGCATTCAATTGTTGCTGTTTCATCATTCTGACATGCAACAGAATTTAAAGAAACAATAATAGATATCCGTGGCATCCAATATAAAATACACAAACCAATGGAATATTTTAAAATGAAGAAATAGACTTAACAACCCAGTTTAAGTTAGCTAAAACAGAGAAAGGGAACAAGATGGAGAAAAGGTCAGATCCCTTAACTTGAAGAAAGGGGGATCAAAAATTATTTCATTAGATATTTTGGTGGCTTAATATAGTTCTAAGAATAACTTTAAGGCATTAAGCTAATCTCAAATAGAACCAAAATAGAATGTTTACTTTGAAAATCCCTGCTGAAAACGGAAGAGATCCCACAGCAACAGAAAAAAATATATAAAGGGCAAATAAACTAAAAATAAAACAAGATGAAAAAATTAAAATCAAGCACAGTGTATCAATAAGGATATTGACCAGGAGGCAGAAGACATTGGATAATTTATGAAAGTTTAATAAAAGCCAATTTCAAGTATGTAGGCAGGTGAAGGAATATCCTAAAGGTGAACTCAATTATTTGGGGAAGAGCAAAATCAGGAAGCTTTATCACCTATAAGCCTGAAGGGGCAAAGGAAGTAAACTGCTGTCTGAACCCCAAAAACATATAAGGATTGGGCATTTGAAAGTGCTGTGGCACTTGGTGGTGGGACTGATGCTCAACAGATAATAACCTCCTTGTCTTCCTTCTCTTCCTTTTCTGCCACATCCTGTTAGAGCCTCCCACAGAGGAACCCGAATGGCAAGGAACTCATTGATGTGGTCCATAAAACTCAGCCTTCTGTACACAGAGCAGTAGAAATGGTGAACGGTTGATCTGGAGGAGCAAAAAGAATATGTCTAGTGTGCACAACAATTACAAAAATAATTATAACTGGATATAATGTTCTTTAAAAAAGAAAGAGATCAGTTTATATCCTCACCATGAAGTCAGAGTGAGATGATCCAGGGCTTTGTCTCTTCAAGGAAGCTTTGACAGCTAAGAAAAACTGGCAGAAGCATCTTGCACAAAGCTCCAGAAAACAGATAAAGGGTCATAGTGACAGGATGAGTACTGATTCAAGAAAAAAAAAAACAAAAACTTCAAAGTAATAAGAAAACCTCATGGTGCCTTTGCTGGTCCCTCCCAAGAGCCCTCACTAGCCTAGCACAGAGTTGCCCATACTTCCAGTGTGTGTCCCTGGTCACAATTGTGGATAGAACAGAATAACATTTATGCACATGCTGGGGTGCATGTATGTCTGTGCCAGTCTGTCTGAGGATAACATGAAGAACTGAATCAGGACATACACTGAAGGAATGCTATTTCAGAGCCTGTTCTTTGCCTAGAGGCAGCTCACAGAGCTCTCCTAGTGAATATTGTAGGAAAGCACTCATATCTTAGCCTGGGACAAAGGAATACCAGCTTGTGATGTACATTGCAGAGCTCAGGACCATTTCCCAGGAAAATGAGGAAATCCATATCCAATGAAATGGGGAAATTTCTAGGGTCACACATGCATGCCCAGAACAAGTTACATATGCAGAAAAGCCTGGGGGTCCCTACATTTTTGCCTCAGATTGTTCTCTAAGCTCATTGTATGGCAGTTAAGTTCTGAAGGAGAGAACTTATGCACAGATTAATTTGCAAAGCCTGAAAAAGTTTTCTTTTTTCTTTCTTTTCTATTTTTTTTTTTTTTTTTTTGCTTTTGGTTAGCTCCTGGTATTGAAGGAAATCTCTGTCATAATACTAGCTGGATACAAGTTTAAGGAACAGACACCTCAGAGTCTAAATTCCATCAATAACTCAATAAAATATCAAAATGTCCAAGCTGAAATAAAAGACTACAATACATACAAAGTAACAAGAAACTATTGCCCATGCAAATCATAAGATTAAAGCTTTATAAACCATCAGTGAGGTGGATGATTTCTTAGACATACCAGTCAATTTTTTTTTAAATGGTCCTAAAGATGCTCAAAGAGCTAAAGGAAAACATGTAAAAAGACCTAAAGGACATAATGAAAATGACAAATCAACACAAAGAGAATATCGTAAAGTGGTAGAAATAATGAAAGAGAACGAAACAGAACTGAAGATCATAGTAATAGAAATTTTAAAAATTCCATAAAGGAGTTCAGCAGCAGATTGGAGTTGGCAGAAGAAAGAATCAGTGAACTTGAAGATAAGACAATTGAAGCCATTTAGTCTGAGGAGCAAAAAGAGGCCAGGGTGGTGTAGGGAATTTGAAGTTAATGCTTAAGTTGGTTCAGAATATCTGTTTGGAGTGATGGAAAAATTTTAGTAATGGATTTCTCTTATATGAAATATTTAGAATAAAAAATTAATAACAGAAAGTAGAATGGTGGTTTCCAGTGGTGGCAGGAAGAGGCAATGGGAAATTATTGATAAATGAGATGTTTTGGTTTAGGATGATGAAAATAGTCTAGAAATAGTCAGTGGTGAGTGTTCCATAGTATGGTCAATATACTTTATGTCAAAGAATTTTCACTTAAATGGTTGAAGTGAATTTTTGTTATATATAATATATCACAATTAAAAATAAATTATTTTAAAAATCAATTGATGATAACTGGCTTTGTGGTAATATTTGTATTTGGGAAATATGAGTCCTTTAAATTCATTCTTTTAGTCAAGATAATTTTGGTTGCTCTGTGTCCCTTGCATTTCCATTTGAATTTTAGGATCAGTGTGTCAATCTATGCAAAAAACAAAACCAGAAAACAGCTAGAAATTTGCATCAAATCTTTCCATCAATTTGGGGAATATTGCCATCTTAGCAATATTAAGGCCCCCAATCCATGAACACAGGATATAGCTTGTATATTGAGCTCTTCATTAACTTCTTTCAGTGGTGTTTTGTAGCTTTCAGTGTACAAGTCTTGCAATTCTTTTGTTAAACTTACTCCTATAAATTTAAATGTGTTTTATTATATTTGATATTATAAATACCATTGTTTTCTCCATTTAATTTTTGAATTGTTCATCAATCACCTATAGAAGTATACTTTATTTTTATTTATCTGATGTCCTACAGCCTTACTGAACCAGTATATTAGTTCTAATAGTTTTTCATGGATTTTTTTGGATTTCAGTATATACGATCCTGTCCTATCTGAATATTGATAGTTTTACTTCTTCCTGTCTAATTCAGATGCCTTTTTTATCCTTGTCTGGTTGCTCTGGGTTTTTATAGAAGTGCAATGTTCCATAAGGAAGGGCCATCTCTTCCTTATTCCTGATCTTAGGAGGAAAGCAATCACACCATTAAGTATGATTTTAGGTATGGATTGTCACAGATGGTCTTTGTCAGGTTGAGGAAGTTCCCATCTATCTCTAGTTTCTTGGGTGATTTTATCATGAAAAGATGTTGGAGTTTGTCAAATACTTTTTCTGGGTCTAAGATTATCATGTTTTTCCCCCTGTATTCTATTAATATGGTATATTTCATTGATTGACTTTCATTTTAAACAACCAAATTTGCTGGGATAAATCCAAAATGTTGTATCTTCCTTTTCCTATGTTGCTGGATTTAGTTTGCTAGAATTTTGCTGAGAAAATTTCAAAGGAATATTAATCTGTAGTTGGTTTTTTCCCTATTAATGCCTTTATCTGCTTTTGGTTTCAGAGTAGCACTATCAAATAATGAGTCAAGAAATGCTCTCTCCTCTTCTGTTTTTCTGGAAGAGTGTGGGAAGGATTGGTATAATGCCCACTTGGTTCTGGGCTTTTCTTTGTGATATTTTAAAAAATTTCTAATTCAATCTCATTTTTTTTATTATTTGTCTGTTCAGATTTTCTACTTATTCTTGATTCAGTTCTGGAAGTTTGTGTCTTTCTAAGAATTTGTCCATTTCATCAAGGTTATCTAATTTACTGACAAATAACTGGCCCAGACATTACCTTACAATTCTTTGTACTTCTGTGCATTTGGTAGTGATTCCTTGTCTTTCATTCCTGGTTTTAATAATTTGAACCCCCTTTCTTTTGTTCTTAGTCAGTCTAGCTATATTTTTGCCAATTTTGTCAATCTTTTAAAAGAACCAATTTTTAGTTTCTTTGATTTTTCTACTCATTATTTTTTTCATTTCCCCTCTGAAATTCATTAATTCCTTTCTTCTGCTTTCTTTGAGTTTAGTTTTCTTTTCATTTACTACTTTCTTAAGGTAGACAGTTAAATTATTGAATTGAGATCTTCTTTTAAATGTAAACATTCACAGTTACACATTTTCCTCAAAACATAGCTATAGCTATTATTTTCCTATTATGCTGTAGCAAATGATCATAAGCTTATTGGCTACAATAATGTGGATTTATCTTATATTTCTGAAAGTCAGAAATCCAATGGACTTCACTGGGCTAAAATCAAGATATAATGGAGTTACCTTCCTTCCTGTAGAATCTAGGGTGAATCCCTTTTCTTTCCTTTTCCAGCTTCTAGGGACTATACACAATCCCCAGCTTTTGCCCCCCTTCCACAATAAGTGTAAGCAATGGCCAGTGGGGTCTTTATCACATTGAACCACTCCCACTCTGATTGCCCTATCTCCCTCTCAACAGTTTCTGTTGACTCTTTCCACCCCCATGTAAGAGACATACTTTCCTATTTCCTTATCTGTCCTGTAATTTTTATTGAATCCGGACATTTAATAAATATAATGTGGCAACTCTGAAAATCTGATCCCCCAGTTGAGTTTATAATCAAACTAAAATTCACACAACAGAGTAGACTAAAAATAAAATATCAACACAATATTATCAGTTACAATCGCCCTTCAAAAAAGGCAGAATTGACAGTATTACTATTAGAAACAATAGAAATCAATGTTATTCATATTTATTTCATATTTTCAGTAATATTCATCAATATTTAATACTCATGGATATTCATGTAATAAGTAATTTATTATTAATTAGCTATTGCATAAACAGTTAGAAACTCAAGGAAAATTTGACCCTATTGAGTGACCACTTGACCAATGTAGAAAAAGATATTGGATATTTGAAAATATAATTTGAACTTTTGAGTTTATACATGTTTGAGATTTGCAACCTAAATAGAGATTATCTACTTCCTCTTCTAGCTACCATTGAACTTTAAAAATTGTGTAAATGTTGCTATAAAGAACTTCAAATAAATTTCTTAGAGCAGGCATTTTATATGCATATTCTCTGTCCACAATAAAATATGTTTAGAAATTAATAGAGAATGATTGCTTTTAAAATTCTAATTCTTGCAACCTAAAATACCATTCTTAATGCATAATTATTATGGTTAATAAGAAATATTTTTTATTATTTGGGTAAAACTGAAATGAGATTACTGCATGTCATTACTTAAGGGATGCATATTATTAAGTCATTGGGAGGTGGAGCAAGATGGTGGCATAGGGAGTTAGAGAATCTAGTTAGTTTTCTAGAGAAGCTAGTAAATTGTCAGGAACTGCCTAGAACAATTGTTTGGTGGACCTCTGTGACCAGACACACATCAGATACAAGTTTGGAATTAGTGAACTAGAGGACAGGACATCTGAAATCCTGTACCCAAAAGGACAGAAAGGGGAAAGAATGGAAAAATATGAGCAAGGTCTAAGGGGATTGAATGACACAAGCATATGAATATATAGGTTACAGGTGTCCCAGAAAGAGACAGAAGGGAAAAGTGGAAGAAAGAATAATGGAGGAAATAATGACCAAAAAATTTCCCATCTCCTATAAAAGACATAAAGTACAGAGCCAATAAGTGCAGCATACCCCTATCTGAATAGACCTACTCCAAGATACTTACTAATTAGATGTCAAAGACAAAGAGAATTCTGACAGCATCAAGAGAATAGCAATCCATTACATACAAGGGAAGCTTGATGAGATATGTGCAAATCTCTCAGCAGAAACCATGAAAAGGAAGTGGTATGATATATTTAAGATTCTGAAAGACAAAAACTGCCAACCAAGAAATCTATATGTGGCAAAACTGTCCTGCAAAAATGAGGGAGAATTTAAAATATTTTCAGACAGACACTGAGAGTGTTCTAGTTTGCTGGCTGCCTGAAAGCAATATACCAGAAATGGAATGGCTTTTAAAAAGGGGAATTAAATAAGTTGCTAGTTTACAGTTCTAAGGCTGAGATAATGTCCCAATTAAACAAGTCTATAGAAATGTCCAATCCAGGGGAAGATACCTTGGTTCAAGAAGGCCGATGAAGTTCAGGGTCTCTCTCATCTGAGAAGGCATATGATGAACACAGTCACAGTTTCTCCCTCAGCTGGAAGGGCACATGGCGAGCATGGCATCATCTGTTAGCTTTCTCTCCTGGCTTCCTGTTTCATGAAGCTCCCCAGGAGGTATTTTCTTTCTTCATTTCCAAGGGTCGCTGGCTTGTGGACTCTCTGCTTCATGTTGCTGCAGCATTCTCTGCTCTCTCTGAATCTCCTTCATTCTCCAAAATGTTTTCTCTTTTATAGGACTCCAGAAATTTACCAAGACCCACCCAAATGGGTGGAGACATGTTGTCACCTAATCTGGCTTAACAACCACTCTTGATTAAATCACATCTCCAGGGAGATGATCTGATTACCGTTTCAAACATACAGTATTGAATAGGGATTTTTCTACCTTTATGAAATGGGATTTTGATTAAAAAATGGCTTTTCTAGGGGACATACATCCTTTCAAACCAGCACAGAGTTTGTGAAAGAGTGATCTACTCTACAAGAAATGCTAATGGAAGCACTACAGGTTGATAAGAAAATACAGGAGGAAGAGGTCTGAAGTAGAGTGTAGTAAGGAAGACTATCAGTAAGGGTAAAAGGAGAGAAAAAATAAGATTATCAGAATAAAATCATGATGCATGTCACAATGTGGATGAATCTTGAGATCATTATATCGAGTGGAATTAGAAACAAAAAGATAAATACTGTATGGTCTCACTAATATGAAATAACATTAATGGGCAAACTTTAAGAATTAAAGTTGAGAACACACATCATCACGAGATAGAAAGAGGGCAGAGATTGGGCATTTAATGCTGAAGAAGAACAGAACATTCAACAGGATTGGTTGCAAACAACCAAAAATGGATAGCACAGTACTATCTGATAGTAGCACAATATTATAAGTACTCTGAACAAAACTGAATGTAAGTATGGTTGAAAGAAGAAGGCTAGGGGCATGTATGACACCAGAAGGAAAGATAGAAGATAAAGACTGGAATGGTATTGTTAGGTCGGGGGAACGGGGAAAGGCACTGCAAATGGAGCTGCAGAGGCTGTGTCACCCTTCCCAACCTGACTTCCGGAACTAATGAACCACCCCTTCCAGATGTTACCTGACCTCCATCCTTAAAAGCTGCCCACGCTGAAGCCGACGTGCAAACTCACCTCTCTCCATCTTGTATGCGGTGAGCTCTACCCAGGAGTGCAGAAATAAACTCGCTCACTTTAAATTTCCTGGTCTACTTTTCTTCTTTCTCACCCTTTCGCCTCCTAAACCTTTCAGGTATAACTTAGCAAAACCTAGAATGGACAATAATGGTGATTAAATGTAAATAAAAGGATGTTTTTACATGAGGGAGAATAAATGAATATCAACAGTACAAGATGTTGAAAATGGGGTGGTGTATAGACAAAATATAATCATGCAAACTAGGTTCTATAGTTAACAGTAACATTGTAATGTGTTTCCATTTAATGTAACAAAGGCAATATACCAAAGCTAAATGTTAATAAGAGAGGGATATAAGGAAGGGGTATGGGATTCTTGGTGTTATTATTTTTCATTTTTATTTTATTTTATTCTTTTTTTCCCTCTTTTTCTTTCTTTGCAGAAGAAGTGGAAACATTCTCATATAGATTTTGGTGGTGAATGCCTACCTATGTGATTATACTGGGAACCATTGATTGTTTCCTTAGGATGTATTGTATCATGTTGAATAAAACTACTTAAAAATAAACATGAAGTTGCAATTGCTGGAGAATATGTAAAGAGAGAGATGTATCTATTCACTGTTGGTAGGGAAATAGAATGGTGCAGCCCCTCTGGAGGGCGGTGTTATGGTTCCACAGGAGGCTAGGTATAGAGTTGCCATATGATACTGCAACCCTCTCATTAGGTATATACTTGGAAGAACTGAAAGCAGGGATATGAATGGACATTTGCACACTGGTGTTCATGGTGGCAGTATTCATGATTTGCAATGGATGAATGTAGTCTAAGTGGATATCGACTGATGAATGGAAGGGTAAACTGTGGTATATACATATAATTGAATATTGAGCAGCTGCAAGAAGGAGGGAAATTGTGAAGCATGAAAGTAGATGTATGAATCTTGAAGACAGTAGGTTGAGTGAAATAAGCCAGAAATGAAAAGACATATAATGCATCACTAATATGGACTAACTATAATGTGCAAACTCTAAATTCCAGAGCATAGATTATCAGGAGAAGGCTTATTGTAAATGTTTGTAGATTGTAAGCTCTTACAGAAGTTACATCTGTTCCTGAGTGGTAACTATTCTTTCTAAATTCTGAGATACTGAGCTCTTTGTGTATAACTTGGCTGTTCTCTGGAACTTAAAGTATCTGTATGATACCTGAGATCAGAGCTGAAAGCCACCATTACCCCATACAGCAACAGTTTAAAAAGCAGAAAGAGATTGCACTTCAATTAGAGATATAAATGAAGCTGATCCAGTTAGGACTAAGTTAAATCAGAGTAAAGGGTAAAGCATGATATTGACTGTATTTTAAAACTTCAACTTTTGTGTGGGGCCAAAGGAAGATATTTACTTGGTGCAAAATTTTTATTTTGGGTGGTGCATTATCTAGTTTAACTTGTATGATCAGTTTATTTGAACATCATAATTGCATGGAAACTTGAACAGGGATTGAGATCTTGCTGGTTTGTACAGGTTAGTATGATGCCTTGATGCACACTAAAGTAATCTGGGAAGAAGATGAAAAAAGTATTTACATGGAAATATTAAACTTCCCCACCTGGGAAAGAACTGATATTTTCACAAGCATTGGAGCCTGCCAGTTAGATGGGCCAGGCCCTTGATCTTGGGGCTTGCCATTATGAAACTTATTCCTGCAAAGGAGAAGCTAAGCCTACCTATGATTATGCCTAAGAGTTACCCCCAGAGAACCTCTTTTGTTGCTCAGATGTGGTCTCTCTCTAAGCCAGCTCAGCAGGTGAACTCATTGCCCTCCCTGCTATGTGGGACATGACTCCCCGGGGTGTAAGTCTCCCTGGTAATGTGACTCCCAGGGACAAGTCTGGCCTGGCATTGTGGGATTGAGAAAGACTTCTTGACCAAGAGAGGAAGAAAAATGAAACAAAATAAAGTTTCAGTGGCTGACAGATTTCAAACAGGATCGAGAGGTCTTTCTGGAGGTTATCCTTATGTGTATGTAGATATCCCTTTGGAGTTCTCAGTAGGTTGGACTAGTTAGAGGGAAGTACTTGAAACTGTTGAACTGTAATACAGTAGCCTTGATTCTTGAAGATGGTTGTATAACTTTTATGGTGTGACTGTGTGATTGTGAGTACTTTGTGGCTGATACTCCCTTGATCCAGTGTATGGACATATGAGTAAGAAAATAAAGACAAATAATAAATAAATAATAAGGGGATAGAAGGTATGGGATATTATAGTTGCTCTTGTTTACTTTTATTTTTATTCATGTTTTTAGAATAATGAAAATATTCAAAAATCGATGGTGATGATGAATGCAGAGCTATACAATATTCTGAACCATTGATTGTATAATTTGGATGATTATATGGTATGTGAATGTATCTCAATAAAATTGCATAAAAAATAAGTTGTCAACATGAATATGCTGAATTCTTACGATGTGCCTGGTGTGGTGCTAAACTCTGCAGATTATTTTCTCCATTTTATAGATATGGACTCTGAGGATCAGAAAATTAAGTGTCCTTATGGTATGATATGTGTATCTCAAAGTAAATCCATTACTTTAAATCTTTTCATTATTTAAGAAGAAATCATGAAAATAAACTAAACCATATGCAAATAATATATGAATAATTCAATAAGTTGTAAAAAATAAAACACACTCAAGGCAATGAAGAGGAAGGAAACCATGGGATTTGAAAAACATCTTTTTAACTTAATGTCTTGAGGTCTGTATACCCAAGTTTAAAATTTTAAAAAAGAGCAAAAAGGTATAGTACTAAATACATATCATGAAAAAATTAAAACATTTGAAAAACCTAATCAAATGCCAAAACAAGCACAGGAAAATCATCTTCATTTACAATCTTAAGGCTCTAAGATGATAGAGTGCATGGGCCAGATGTTCTAAAACAACATTAAATAGGAGGGGGAATAGTAGAATATGCGTAATTGTCTTGATCCCAACTTTGTGACAAATGCTTCTAATATTTCACCACTAAGTGTTTGCTGTAAGTTTTTGGTAGATTCCCTTATCAGGTTAAATTTGTTTCCCTATATACATGGCTACTGTGGTTTTGATCTCTTCATTACTTCAATGTACCAAACTTTTCTCAACTTGGGACTTTCATATACACTGCCTCCTTTTACTAGACTGCTCTTGTCTTTACTTTTCAACAAAATGATTCCTCAGTGTCACTTATTCTGGCTGGATTAGGCTCTCATGTTATGTGTTCCCACATTTCCTTTGTTTTTCCCTCAGATCACTCATAACCATTTTAATTATAGGAAACTATTTGCTGATGGCTTCTTTTACTCTGTAAGCCCCATGATGCCTGACTGGTTTTAGTTCTGTGTCCTTAACAAGCAGCTCAAAATAATCCCTAGTTTATGATGGTTGCTTGGTATATGTTTGTTGACTAAATAAAACAATATTTATAATAAAATAACCTTTAGTTGTTTTTTTTTTGAAAATAGAATTCTTAATTTATTTCTTCTCCCATTCTAGGACCTTTATAGAATCCGGAGATGCTTTCTTTTTCTTTTATTTTTTTTAAGGTTTAGAGAACTTCTTTCTAATTCTAATTCCTTGTGTGCTTTAGTTTTCTTCCTAGAATAATCACCAAATAACATCTTATATATTTATTGTTATCTTTTTCCCCTAACAAGGATGTAAGCACTCTAAGAACAGGGATTTGGTTGATTTCATTTATCATATTATCACCAACACTTAGGGCAACACTTTGTGGGTTCTCCATAAATATTTCTTAATGAATCTTGGAAACTCAAAATGGATTCCTCATGTAGCAGATTCTGAAAATATTATATGTATGTAATAAAAGAAAAAATGTTAATGTTTGACTATTCACAACATTCTAGCTCCCTCTGATATTAGGAAGAGAGATTCTTGGGTGCTCTAATAGCCCCACATTATCCTTTTTTGTTAATATTTTGGTTAATTAGAGATGGGAAAACATTTTTATAAGTTAAAGAGGTCTGGTTGATCTACATTAGAAAGAGGTAAATAAGCAAGAAAGAGAGAAAGAAGGAGAAAGATGGCAATTTTTGGTGGGGGTGAGAGTTTTTTGCATTGGAATTTGATTGTGGGTGAGAGAATTTCAAGGGAAATCTTTTGGGGAAACAGTGATGGAGGGAGATTATTCTGTACATTAGAACTGCACTGGGACTGCATTTACCTTTTAGTATTTCTTGAGATTGTAAGTTAAGATGTGATATATTTATTAAATTTTTTTGTCCCAATATTCCTTTGAAAGCAGCATTACTCGGGGATTGCACTCCATGAGCCCCCGTTTTATTTCTGGGGGGCTAACCTCTGGGATAGTGAGCCTAGAGAGATGTTCTCAGTTTTACCTTCAATTTAAGTTATTACACGAGATATGAGCCAAGAATTTATTTATATCAGACTTTCAGAGTTTTGGGAAAATATTGTAAAAGACAGGGAGTTGGTTGATATGACAAATATTCTTGAGTCATCATAGTCCTCAAAGGAGACACACACACACACACAAGCTCTCTCCCTCTCACATGCTCATAAACATTTCAGAAGATCAAAAAGACATATCGGAGTTCACACTGAAGACAAAATTGCTGTACCCAGGGAGAATGTGCTGTTTGGGACTGTGTGTTCCAGAGAGAGAGAACATTATCCGTGAAACTGTGTATTCCCTAGAGAGAGGACATCTTAAAATCTTCTTCTGGTATTTGCTGCCTGGGAGTGTTTAACCCAACCTCCATCAATCCCTGTTTCTTAAGAAGATAACAGTCACTTTTGGAAGTATAGTGAAGATTGATGATAATCAAGTTTGAATTAATTCAAAGTTTTTGGTACTATGAGTGAAATTGGATCCCTGGGGACTTGGGAACTGCTGTGGGATTTTCAAATAAACAGGCTTGGAACCACTGAGACAAGCTGATTGCTCACAGAAACTTGAGAAACTGGCAAAACCATGCCAATGACTGGTGAAAAATACTTGGTTAGATCAGGATTTTTAATGGAAAAAAATGGGAAGTCTCAGAAACTTGAATGTTCTGCTAACTTATTCTGCAGTCTGGCCCAAGGATTTATCAGTGGATTCAAAGTAATCCTGATGTATAGTTCTGTGCTGGGCTCTGTTACTGCTTTAGAGAAAGTGCATAGACCAATGAAGAATTCTTGGGTATCACTAGTTGAATTTTTTAAAACATTTTTTTATTGTGAAATACAACAGATATACAAAAAAAACTCAGTAAGTTTTGAAGTACATTTTAACAAGTAGTTATTCAGTAGATTTCAAATTTGGTATGGGTTACAGTGCCACAATTTCATGTTTTTCCTTCTAGTTGCTCCAAAACACTGGAGACTAAAAAGAAATATCAGTGAAATGATTCATACATACCCATTTGTTAAATCCTATGTTCTCTGCTACTCCACCTTCTCCTCTGATCCTCCTCCCAATCTTTTATTTTTATAAACTTTTTTATTAATTAAAAAACTTAACAAAAGAACATTAAGATATCATTCCATTCTACATATACAATCAGTAATTCTTAATATTATCACATAGTTGCATATTCATCATTTCTTAGAACATTTGCACCAATTTAGAAAAAGAAATAAAAAGACATCAGAAAAAGAAATAAAACGATAATAGAGAAAAAAAGATTATACATACCATACCCCTTACCCCTTGCTTTCATTTATCACTAGCATTTCAAGCTAAATTTATTTTAACATTTGTTCCCCCTATTATTTATTTTTATTCCATACGTTCTACTCTTTTGTTGATATAGTAGCTGAAAGGAGCATCAGACACAAGGCTTTCACATTCACAGAGTCTCATTGTGAAAGCTATATCATTGTTCAATCATCATCAAGAAACATGGCTACTGGAACACAGCTCTACATTTTCAGGCAGTTCCCTCCAGCCTCTCTGCTACATCTTGAGCAACAAGGTGATATCTACTTAATGCATAAGAATAACCTTCAGGATAACCTCTCGACTCTGTTTGGAATCTCTC
>PVIY010039241.1:0-23258 GCA_004026745.1 Myrmecophaga tridactyla
AAGAATACTATATGCTAATTAAAGGGTCAATTCACCAAGAATATATAAGTTATAAATGCTTATGCTCTCAATCAAGGAACTCGAAAGTACATGAGATAGACACTGGCAAAACTGAAGGGACTAATGTTTCAACAATAATAGTAAAAGACTTCAATATACCACTCTCCTCTATAGATAGAACAACCAGACAGAAGATCAACAAGGAAATAGAGAAGTTTAATAACTTGATAAATGAATTAGACCTAACAGACATATATAGTCATTGCACCCCAAACCACAAGGTTATACATTTTCTCTAGTGCTCATGGAACATTCTCCAGAATAGGTCATATGCTGGGGCACAAAACAGGTCTTTATAAATTTAAAAATATTGAAATTATTCAAAGCACTTTCTCTGATCACAATGGGATGAAGCTGGATCTCAATAACCACCAAAGAATGAGAAAATTCACAAATTACATGGAGATTAAATAACATACTCTTAAACAACCAGTCAGTCAAAGAAGAAATTGACAGAGAAACCAGTGGCTATGTGGAGAAGAATGAAAATGAGAATAAAACTTATCAGAATGTATGGAATGTGGCAAAGGCTGTGCTGAGAGAGAAATTTATTGCCCTAAATGTCTATATTAACAAGAAAGAGCAAAACTCAAGGATTTAATAACAAACCTGGAGGACCTTGAGAAAGAACAGCAAACTAACCCCAAAGCAAATAGAAGAAGAGAAGTAACAACGATTAAAGCAGAGATGAATGAATGGTAGGACAAAAGAACAATAGAAAGAATCAATAAAACCAAAAGTTGGTTCTTCAAGAAAAGCAATAAAATTGATGGGCCACTAGCAAGACTGACAAGAAAAAAATAGAGAGGATGCAGATAAAATCAGAAATGAGAAGAAGTGCATTACCGCAGACCCTGAAGAAATAAAAGAAATCATAAGAGAAAACTATGAACAACTATACGCCAACAAACTAGACAACTTAGATGAAATGGACAAATTCCTGGGGATACACAAACAAGCTACACAGACTCAGGAAGAAATAGAAGATCTCAACAAACCAATCACAAGTAAAGAGATTCAATCAGACATCAAAAACCTTCCTACAAAGAAAAGCCCAGGGCCAGATGGCTTTACAGGGGAATTTTATCAAACATTCCAGAAAGAACTAACACCAATCCTGCTCAAATATTTCCAAAAAATAGAGGAAAAAGGAATTCTCCCTAACTCATTTTATAAAGCTAATATTTTAATACCAAAAACTAGGCAAAGATACAATAAGAAAGGACAACTACAGGCCAATTTCCCTAATGAACATAGATGCAAAAATTCTCAATAAAATGTTAGCAAATCGAATCCAACAGCACATTAAAAGAATTATACACCATGACCAAGTGGGGTCCATACCAGGAATGCAAGGGTTCAGTGAAAGAAAATCAATTAATGTAATACAGCACATTAACAAATCAAAAGGGAAAAATCACATGAACATCTTGATTGATGCTGAAAAAGCATTCAACAAAATTCAGCATCCTTTTCTGATAAAATCACTCCAAAAGATAGGAATCAAAGATAGCTACTCCATATGATAAAGGGAATATATGAAAACCAATAGCCAGCATCAAACTCAATGGAGAGAGACTGAAATCTTTCCCCCTAAGATGAGGAACAAGACAAGGATGCCCACTGTCACCACTGTTACTCAACATTGTGCTAGAAGTTCTAACTAGAGCAATCAGGCAGGACAGAGAAATAAAAAGCATCCAAATTGGAAAAGAAGAAGTAAAACCCTCATTATTTGCAGATGATATGATACTATACTTGGAAGATTCTAGGAAATCTACAGCAAAGTTAATTGAGCTAATCAACAAATTCAGCAATATGACGGGACATAAAATTAATGTGCAAAAATTTGTAACATTTCTATACACAAGCAATGACCCAACTGAGGAGTTAGTTAAGGAAAAAATTCCATTCAAAATAGCAGCTAAAAGAATCAAATACTTAGGAATGAACTTAACTAGGGATGTAAAGGACTTGTACACAGAAAACTATATAACATTGCTAAAAAAAATCAAAGGAGATCTGAATAGGTGGAAAGACATTCCCTGCTCATGGATAGGAGGGTAAATATAGGTAAGATGTCAATTCTCTCCAAATTGATCTACAGATTCAACACTGTACCAATCAAAATTCCAACAACCTACTTTGAAGATTTGGAAAAACTAACTACCAAATTCATCTGGAAGGGAAAGAGGCCCCAAATAGTTAAAAAGCATCTTTAAAAAGAAGAATGAAGTGGGAGAATTAGCACTCCCTGACTTTCAAACCTATTATAAAGCCACAGTGGTCAAAATAGCATAGTACTGGCACAAAGATAAAAGCATTGACCAATGGAATCAAATTGAGGGTGCAGAAATAGACCACAAAATCTATGGTCAACTGATTTTGACAAGGCCCCTAAATCCTCTGAACTGAGACAAAATAGTCTTTTCAATAATTGGGCATGGAAGAACTGGATACCTATCTGACACCCTACACAAAAATGAGCTCAAAATGGATCAAACCCCTAAATACAAGAACTAGCACCATAAAGCTTCTATAAGAAAATGTAGGGAAACGTCTTCAAGATCTAGTAATAGGAGATAGCTTACTAAACTTTACAGCCAAAGCACAAGAAACAAAAGGAAAAATAGATAAATGGGAGCTCATCAAAATCAAATGCTTCTGCACCTCAAAAGACTTTGTCAAAAAGGTGAAGCGGCAGCCAACTCAATGGGAGAAAATATTTGGAAATCACATGTGAGACAAAGGTTTGATTTCCTGTATATACAAAGAAATCATACAACTCAAAAACAAAAGAAACAACCCAATTATAAAATGGGCTAAAGGTATAAATAGACATTTTTCTGAAGAGCAAATACATATGGCTCAAAAGCACATGAAGAGATGCTCATTTTCACTGGCTGTAAGGGAAATGCAGATCAAGACTACAATGAGATACCACCTCACACCTATAAGAATGGCTGCTATTAAACAGTCAGGAAACTATAACTGTTGGAGAGGAAGTGGAGAAACTGGGACACTTATGCACTGCTGGTAGGAATGTATAATGGTGCAGCCACTATGGAAGACTGTTTGGCGGTTCCTTAGGATACTAAATATCGAGTTGCCCTATGACCCAGCAATAGCACTACTTGGCATATAACCAGAAGAGCTGAAAGCAACGATGCAAACAGACATTTGCACACCAGCGTTTGTGGCAGCATTATTCACAATCACCAAAAGATGAAACAAACCAAATGCCTATCAACAGACGAGTGGATCAACAAAATGCATATATACACACAATGGAATATTATGCAGCAGTAAGACAAAATGAAATCCTGAAGCACATGACGAGATGCATGAGCCTTGAGGACATAATGCTGAGTGAAATTAGCCAGACACAAAAGGATAGATAATGTATGATTCCACTTTTATGACCAGCATAAAGGTATATTCATAGGCTTATAATACAGAATATAGGGGACTTAGAGATACATAGAAGCTAGAGATGGGTGAACCATTAGCTAATGAGGTTGAACTCCAATGTAAGGGAATAGATAGGAGTGAAGGTGGGTCTATAAATAATATTACCATATTGCAGAGGAACAAGATTGAAAGGGGTTGCATAGACCTACATGTCCCACTGATTCACACTAGAAATATGAATGAGTTCTCATAAGCATTACTTCAAAGATATGACTCTTGTATAAAGAGTGTAAGTCCAGAGTATAGGGGAAAACTGCTATTGCATGCTATGAGCTATGTTCAGAAGGAAACCTTCAGCACTATCACAGCAACAGCAGAGGTAAATAATGGGGGAGGGACAAGAGTTAAGAGGAGGTTTAGAGTTCCTATTTGGTTTTCTGTCTCTTGGGAACAATGAAATTATCTAAAATAGAGAATGTTGATGGACTGTGGACTTTGGGCCTTCTACATGATGCCCTATGATTTGAGGTAGCTGAAGGATGCACTGGTAGAGAAGTAGATTCGTGAACGATGGTGTGTACTTTTGAATGAAGGTTGTGCTGGTACAAAAAGTAACAATGTCATGAGGCATGCAACGATGTGAATGAACATGTGGGACATATGGTGAGAAAAAATAAGACAGAAACAAAAAAATAATGGTATAGTAACCTTTAGAAAATGCTTATAAGAAAACAGGAGCCTAGATTGTAAACTTTTAAAGCAGACACATTAAGTCTGGAGAGGTGATTATTATTTCTGGATTTTGAGAGGCTGTTTTATATATATAACCTGATATTTAGATATAAGAACAAAGGTGAACAGGTTGGGGTTAATGTAACTTAGAACATAGGGGTAAGGAAGAATGTGTCTATATTTCAGAATCACATATACTCTTTGAGACCAATGGAAGAAAGTTTTATTTGATCTGGAACTGAAATTTTCTGTAGTGTATAATCTAATTCAACCTGTTAGTATAGATCATTTTAACAATTGAAACACAGGGAGCCCCGAATAAGAAAGAAGCCCTTTATTCCTATATAGACTATTGCAATGCCTGGAAAAATCCTAGAATATATTAAGCAGATAATCAAAAAGTAATGGCAAAGTCCCATGAGGGAGGGGAGAATCAATATGGAACTATTAAACCTTACCATCTGGGAATCCCCTGATACTCTGTCAGACTTTAGGGATACACAAATCAATAGGCCATGCCCTCAATCATGAGGCTTACTTTTGTGAAACTTATGTAGGTTGCAGAGAAGCTTAGACTACTTATAGGCATGCCTAAGAGTTACTTCTGGAGGACCTCTTTTGTTGCTCAGATGTGGCCTCACTCTCTCTAAGCCCAACTCTGTCAGTGAAATCATTGCCCTCCCCCCCTACATGGGACATGACATCCAGGGGTGAAAATCTCCCTGATGACGTGGGAGATGACTCCCAGGGATGAATCCAGACCTGGCACCATGGGATCAACAATTGCATCCTGACCAAAAGGGGAAAAATAAGTTTAACTAATAAAGTATCAGTGGCAGAGAGAGTTCAAATAGAGTCAAGAGATTATTCTGGAGTTTGCTTTTATGCAAGTTTCAGATAAACCTTGCTACCTATCATAACCTGCCAGCCCCCAACCAGCACCATTCCAGCCAACCGTAAAGAACACCTAGGGCAATATATAAGATTCCACAAGGGTTCTAGGCACTAGAGTAACTTTCCAGAAACCGACAGCCTCCAGATGGGTCTCTGATCCAGATTAGTCCTGAAACCTACCTAGCTCAGACTCTCCAGAACATCAGGTAGTTCCATCTCTCTAACCTATGTTAGTGACAGACCCTTCCAATATCAAAAATTTAGAATTGCCATAGCCCAAACAACCCTAAAGAGAGGGATGGAATGATCAAAGGTGATGTTGGAATTATACAGAGAAGATAGGATTTAACAAATGAATATGAATGCTGAAACATTAAATTGATATCTATTTTAGTCTCCAGTATTTTAGAGCAGCTAGAAGCAAAAACTTAAAATTGTGAAATTGTAACCCATATCAAAGTCTGAAATATGTTCTACAACTAATTGTGGTGCTGTTTTTCAAAATTTATAGCTTTTTTGTTTAAATGTTCTTTTTCACAAAAAAAAAAGGAAAAAAAGTTGATTGTGATGATAAAAAAGTATTTAAGCCCTCTAGCCTCCTATATTCTGGAGCAGCTAGAAGGAAAAATATGAGAGGTTCACATGGCAGCCCATGACAAATTCTGGTATCTGTCCTGTGACCACTTGTTGAAGAGTGCTTTGAAAACTATTGCTTTTTTATTTCTTTGCTTTGTAAATATGTTATACTATACAATAAAAAAAGTTTTAAAAAACCATACAAGCCATCTAGATCAATACCTTGAAGAGGCTGTTCGTTTGTTTTTTACAAGTTTTCATATTTGTCTAGCTTTATGCTATTTAAATTTTATAACTCTATCCTAGTCACATTTTAAAAAATAACTACTTTTTAAAATACATTCATGCAAATTTATATATATATACGTGTATGTGTGTTCTTACAATTTAAATATTCTCTCTATCTGTTATATCATCCCCCTACCTAATGCTGAATATATTTTTGTATCTTCTTTATTGTATACAAACCACTAGAAAGGACTTTTTCTATCTCAGAGGACCAAAATCTTAGCTTTGTTTGGATGAATTGACTTTTTTGATGTTAAAGTATAAAATATTTCATAATATGGACACACAACTCAATGAATTTTCAGAATGTGAACACAGCCATGTAATCACATCTGAGAGCAAGCTGACCTCATTCTAGTTACTTCATCTACCTTCTACTCTAATCACTATTCTGTCTTCTACCATAATAGGTTAATTTTACCTATGTTTTAACTTCTTATAAATAGAGTAACAAGTTTCACTCTTTATGTCTGCCTCTATATCCACATTAGATTTGTGAGATTCATCTAACTCACAAGGTATAGTAGGGCTTTATTCATTTTCATTGTTATTGTACTCCATTGAGTGAATAAAGAGCAATTTATTTATTCTATAGATGGGGCACTCCCAAATCTGGGTTTGTCACTCAAGTCAGTAAAAGAGAGTCACACCAAATGGAGCTGAGGAGAAAAAAAAGCTTATTTACACTGATGAGAGGGCAGAGGAGATTTCTTTTCCAAATCTGCCCCCCCCAAAGTGATTTTTCAATTGTCTTTTACACCCATCAGAGATAAAGAGAGATCGTCACATCTTAGTTAAAAGGTAACAGAGGTCTAGAGACCTTCAGTAGTTCTTTTTTTTTAATCTTAGTTATTTTGTGTTCCCTTTAGGATTTTCATCCTCTTTAACATCTGTGAAAGACACCTCCAAGTTGGATACATGGAGGCTTATTCATATCTGGAGGATCTGGGATATTAGATGAAAGCCCACTGAAATCTGGGTGCAGACTGCATTTACATATTGCTCCTTTGTGAGACTAAGAGCTCTCATTCACAGCATGCTTCCAGCTTTAAAGTTACATTTAAAAGCTGTTTTAAAGTATACATTTGAAGGCTACTGCACTAGTCAGGGTTCTCTTGAGAAACAGAACCAACAGGACATATCTGTAAATATGAGATTTATAAAAGTGTCTCATGCAACTGTGGAAATGGAAGAGTCCAAAATCCATACAGCAGGCTGTGAAGCTGGCGGCTCCAGTGAAGGGTCTGGATGAACTCCACAGGACAGGCTCCCTGGCTGAAGAAGCAGTGAAAGAATCTCTCTTTTTCCTAAGAAGTCTTTGCTGATTGGATGATCTCATTGCAGGAGTCACACCTTAGTTGATTACAAATAGAATCAGCCACAGATGCAATCCACTGACTGATGATTTAATGCACTAGTGTAACATAAGGATTAGATAAGGATCTAAGGGATGATTTTGATTACTGAATCATTATACAGATGTTCCTTTTTGCTTTATGGGATATTGGAGTAGACAGAGGGGAATATCTGGAAGCCCTAAACTATAATTGAGCTGTCCTGATTTCTGAAATGATTGTAAAAACCCTTACCTTGTGCCTTTATGGCTGTAAGGGCTGTTACAGGTCATTCTCTTGTAGGGCAAAGGCCCTTGTGCTAATGAAATCAGCCATTAACTAGCCTCAGCCCCAGACATGTGTAAATCACAACAGCTAGATTATGCTGTTGAAAGATATCTTGTTGCCCTTCATTTTGGCTCACACATTTAGTACTGAAGTGCTAGCTCTACCTCCCCTCCTTTCAATTTATGTTCTCCAGTTGAAATGATAATGATAACACTGCCTCCTTTTCTGCTTTGAACTAACTATCCAAAATGACCTCTTCTCCCCTTGCTAAAATCCTTAAAAACATTGAATCCCCTAAGCTCAGGGAGACAAATTTTGGGCCTCTAGGCCATTTGCTCTCCTACTACGTGCTTAATAATAAACTGTTTCTCTCTTTGAAACCCTGATGTCTCAGGAATTGGTTATTGAGCACATCAGGCAGAAGAATCCATGCCCTTTGTCCAGTAATACCAGCCTTCTGGTTTATTGACCAGCCATAAAATATCCTTGCAGCAACAGCCAGGCCAGTGCTTGCCTGACCAGACAACTGGGCATAATCACTTGGCCAGGTTGACACCAGAACCTAACCATCACAGCTACTATTACAATTTCGAGCTTGCTTACAATCTTAACCTTACATTTAAAAAGTTACTTTTAGAAACCTACAACCTCCAGATGGCCCAGAAAAGACCTGAAACCTAGAGGGTCCAGCCTCTCCAGAACACCAGCTAATTCCATTTCCCTACCCCATATTAAGTGATAGACCTTTCCAATATAAAAAATTTTAAATGGCCATAGCCCAAACACCCCTAAAAAGAAGGATGGAAAGATCAAAGGTGATGGTGGAGTTATACAGTGAAGATAGGATTTAACAAATGAATATGAATGCTGAATCATTTAAATTGATATCTCTTTTGGTCACCAGTATCATAGAGCAGCTAAAAGTAAAAACCTAAACTGTGGAATTGTAACCAATGGCAAAGTCTGAAATATGTTCTGCAACTAATTGTGGTGCTATGCTTTGAAATTTATTGCTTTTTTGTATATATGTTATTTTTCACAAAAAAAGAAGGAAAACATGTCAATTGTGATAATTAAAAAATATTTATTCCTTCTAGCCTCCTATATTCCAGAGCAGCTAGAAGGAAAAATCTGAGGATCATATGGTAGGTAGCCCATGACAAACTCTGGGATGGGTCCTGTAACTACTTATTGAAGAGTGCTTTGAAAACTATTGCTTTTTTTATTTCTTTGCTTTATATATATGTTATACTATACAATAAAAACATTTAAAAAAGTGATGTAAGGAGAAAGAAGTGTTTTATTCTGAAGATGCTGATAATAACACAAAGAACAAAAGGTTTTGGGTAAGACTGTGGCAAAGTAGTGATAACAAAATAATTACATTTCTGGAACCAAGAAGGGTGGATAAAATAAGCAACCTTACAAAACCAGTAAGAACGAGTTTAGAGAAGCTAGAGGTCTTGAAAGCCAAGGCAAAGGGGAATGAGATAGTGAAAGTATAACTGGTCATACTAAATGTACAGAAGTCCTGTGGATCTTAAAAATATATTTGACCATGTATGGGCTATCTGTGTGTGAAGATTTCACAATAAAAATATTTAAAAAAATAAAGTTACTGTTACAATTCCCCCCTTAAAACAATCTCTATTTCCAATCTTGGGAATTCAGCTGTCACTCATTCTGGCTACTTCCGGCTAAATTGGGGCGACATAGCTAGAGGATCATTTGGTGAAATCTCTGACTCATAACTTCCAGGTATTGTTGATTTCCTTCCTGGGAGAATGGATTGCTCTCGCCAAGGATTTCTGTAAGATGAAAAGGGTTTCATACATGTTTGAGTTACAAACGGAGTACCTAGAGACAAAGGCATTTTACAAGAATAGGAATAGATGCAATATTCAAGAGATTTCAAGCAGTTCAAAGAGTCATACCCATGGCCCTATTCCTGAAGGTAGCCAACTGAACAGAGCAGGGAAATTAAAATGATTACACAAGTTCCCCTTTGTGAGGCAATGAGGATCTCCAGGGCCATTCTATTTTTGTAATACTGCCTGGTGCATTAAAGCCATTTCTGCATTTACTGGAGTCATACTGTGATAACTGCCATTTAATGCATTCACTTTGGAAATTACTTTTTAACTCTTATAGGTAGGATAAATATTGCAGCTACGTGATTATCAGATTTATTGCGTTCCACTAGGGGTGACTTAATATATTTCAGGTTTCAGATTGTAGTCAGTCCTATACCAATCACTAGCTAATAAATGATGATTTGCTTATAATTTGCAAGGGTAATTGTCTTATTTTCAGATCAAGGAAGGGATGTGTGACAGGAATGATTTTTCTGTCCCCAACAAAGTGGAGCCTTCTGGCTCAGTGTCCCCTATCTTAGGGTAAGCTAAACTATTTTATCCTAGAGTTGGACATGTGCACTATTATTCTTTCAGTAATTTTTTCTCCTTTATTTTTTTTATCTAACTGATAGGAATAACAGCGCCATTTCACTAGGGATTTTGGCAGGGAAAGCAAGACGAGATGATGTTCTGGCTGGGTTAAGTTTCCTAGCCAGTGACAAGATTGTCTCTGGTGCTGTTAGTGGTGCTTAACATGCTGTATTTCTCCTGCATCTCAATTATTAATGACTTAAGAGCTATCTAGTCTGTCCCCTGTAATGGGAATATCCACCACAGCAAGCTAGAGACGCTAGAGATAGGAGGCTGCCCGCAAACCCAGCAGTTAGACTGATTCCTAGAAGCAGCGTATCAATGGAGCTCTTGCAAGAAGAGATTACTTTCCCGGATTGCTACTAAAGGGCACATTAAAGTTAAAAAAAAAAAATAGATAACAAGGAACATCATAACCAATTTGGCTATGAAGATTTCTTTGTACACAAATAATTTAGGCTGTCCAGAGGCTCACAAGCATACTTACATCCTGGACTACAAGGAGGACTCACACCCTCCACAGCTTGCCAGCTGACAGAAGAGCATTTTCCGTCCTGGAATGGGGATGCAGCTTGGCTTCGGTGTGGTGAGTCCCAGGGCTTTACTCCCTGTAACTTAAGAAAAGTATAGGTAACAAGTAGCACTAAATGAGGTCTAACCCATTTAGGACGTTGATGGACCTGGGATGCTGGTCCTTTCAGGTGCAGAGCTGGACTTAATCTTCAGGCTGATAATGGTATAAGAGGGTCCCCATGGGGAATTTAAGGTGATGCCAGCCATAGTTATTAATTTCAGTTAAAGTAGAACTCAAGGCCTTTTGCATATTGAATTGTAGCCAATTCTGACCTGGGAGGCTTGTTACCTACATATTCAATATTTAGAAATGGCCTTCTACATGTAATTTTAAAAGGCTCAAACTTAACCCACTTCGAGATGCTATTCTTATCCTCAGGAGGGCAACAGGTAGAGCTTTATTCTATTTTAAACGAATTCTCAGGCAGATTTCAGCGAGGCTGTCTTTTAAAGTTCAGTTAATCACTCTGTTTCTCTTGTAGACTGTGGCTTATAAGCAGAATGCAGGCACCAGTCGAGGCTGAAGAGTCTTGAAACACCTTTAATAATCTTGCTATGAAAGCTGGTCCATTATTGCTTTGAATAGAAGCCGAAGTCCAAATTTTAGGAATAATTTCTTGAAATAACCATTTTACAACTTCTTGGGCCTCTTCAGTCTGACAAGGAAAAAGCTTTTAACTACTTAGTAAAAGTGTCCAAAAATACTGGCAAAGTTTCCAGGGACTTCTAGTTTTTCTGTAAAACCTATTTGCCAGTCATTTTCACCAGCTCAGCCTTTTTATTATCCATGGATAGATGGCCTTAGCAGTGGATGGCTAATTCCTTGGGATGCATTATTGCATTTAACAATTATAAAATTAGACCTATATGCTTCATGTCTCTGTTGGCTTCAGTGAACAGGCCATGCTCCTTTTAAATTGTTCTGTGTACATGCAAAATGGCAAAAGCATATCTTAAGTCTGTGTGGGCAGGTGACTCTGCCTTGTGCTCAGCTGGAGGGCTCTTAAGAGGGCACTTCGCCTCCACCCTTTGAGCTGAAGTTCCAGGCAGAGAAGGCAGTTTTTGCAACTGACTATCTTGCTTTCTGTATACCTCAGTCATGGAACTACTCCCATCAGTGAATATTCCAGGTCTGGGTCTGCTGGTGGCACACCCGTTAGCCCTGGTCTACTTGAATAGACTTTGTCTAACAGCTAAACACAGTCAGGTTTTGGGCAAGTCCACTCAGACCCCTTTTTAATTTCTGGAAGAAGGGTGGGAGGATTGAGCCCATTTATAGTTTTTAGGATGACACTCAGACTGTCCAGTAGCACTGCCTGATAGAGGCTTAGCCTCTCCATTGTGAGCCACTCTCCCCTTGTGTTTTAATACAGTAAGGACATAATGGGGAGCTCAGAGTAAACTCTTATGCTTCTTGTAAGGATTCACAAGTGGCCACCAAGCTCCTCAGACAAGCAGGCCATCCTTGGGCTACAGTGTCAAACTGTTTTCCCAAATAAGCCACTGGTCATGGACTTCCTCCAAATGCTGCCCAAGCACCCTGAAGGCCCTGTCCTGCTTCTCATGGAAAGACAGGTCAAATTCTTTCATGGGGTCAGGAAGCCCAAGGCCAGAGCTGACATCACTTTGCCTTTAAACTTTGAGAGGTGATTGTGCATTCCTGTGTCCATTCTAAGGGATCTTTGTCATTTCCTTTCAGAGGCACTAGATATAGGGATTTGGCTATTAATTCAAAATTTGGTATTGACAATCGACAGTGACCACCATGCCTAATAATTCTGAGTTCCTTTTTGTTCTTTGACGTGGCTAATTACCAAAAGGTCTAGCCTATAAAAAGCCATTTGTGGAGCTTTACTCCCTGAAGAGTTCAGAACAAGACTTGTCCACAAAGAGTTAGAACATTTTTAAAAACTTGTGGTAATACAGTCCAACAATATTGTTGTTTTATTCTTGTGTCAGGTTCTTCTTATTTGAATGCAAAGAGTTTTTATGAGTTTTTATGTAATGGTATGCAATAAAAGGTGTCCTTTAAATCTAAACCATAAATATTGGTGAAGAGAATATATGGCATAAATACTATAGGGTATATATCTTCTGCTATTTGATTTATACCTCTTAGATCTTGCACAAATCCATAATCTTGAGTTCCTGGCTTTAGCACTTGGTAACATGGGGCTGTTTTTAATTTTAATCAAATTAAAATAAAAATAATAAAAATTAAAAAAATAAAAATAAAAAGCCCTGATTGACAGGACTTTCTTAGTCCCTATTCTAAAATCCTTCTAATTAGCAGCAAGATACTTACCCTGACTTCCCTGCCTGACTGGGTATTGTTTTAAATGTGCTGAAACAAAGTTGAGAGCTGTCTTACCTTGATTTGCAAATCTCTGGCTCACCCTGGGGGTCCTATGGCCCACACCTCATTAGGGACTTGTCTCTCGGTGTTTTCGGGCACTTCAAATCTCCTGGTGCTATCTGTTAGGCCCAATATCAGTGCTTGCAAAACACAAGTATGAGTGCTGTAACCTGTAAATTCACTCTGCCAGCCAAGAAAGAGAGAGAGAATTTAGATAGTAAATTCCAGAGAGGAAGGGGGCATCTGGCATGTAAAGGAATTTGTGGATTAATTGATTTACCCTAATTTGACATTGCATGGCTGCAGGAAGAACAGATCATTAGTGAGTCCAGACACACCCACAACAGGGACAGAGTCCTCTGAAATGCAGTTAAGTTTCTGGTTTAAAACTGAATGAATTGCACCTGTATCAACCAGGAAATTCACTACCTTCCTACCCCCTTGGAATGAGGCTCCAGGTTCTTTGTGCATGACGGGGATGGTTTTCTGATGGGTGGATGGTGCCCCCAGACCTTGGATTGCTAGAGTCCCTTTGGTTTCCTTTTGCATTAAGCTGGGACATTCCCATTTCCAATATCCTTTCCCCTTGCAACATGCACAGTACTGGGGGTCCAGTGGTTTTCTTGGGACCCCAGGGGTCTTTCCTGCATAGATTCCTTTTGCTGCTGAAAGGTTTACCCAGAACTGCTCCTAAGAGATTAGCATTCAGGTTTGCTTTATATGCAACAGCTTTCTTTTTTGTCCTTTTCTTGAGCTGCATCACAATTTCAGAACACTTTAAACACAATTTTCACTAGCACTGAAATTGGTAACCTAAGTACACCTTCAACTTTCTGCAATTTCCTACAAATGTCATGACCACTCTGGCAGATAAAGGACTGATTTACCCTGCACCAGTTTATTAGGTATTCTGGGCTTGTATTAGCAAACTTATGGTAAGCCTTGAATAATTGCTTTTAAAACTGATTTTCATCTGGCTTTTACCCAAAAGCTTTGTCGTTGCTTATTTTTTTTTAGGCACACCATTTCTTGGTTCCACAATTATGCATTCTTTATAGTGATCTAATTTTGTCCTTGTTCATTTGGGTTCCAACAGGGGTTTTACTTGTCAAACAGATTTCCAGGGGCACGTACTGGACTTTCTGGTTTATTATTGCTCAAACAATCAGTATAATCATGAGCTTTTGCAATTACAATTCTCCTTTCTTCTGAGGTTAATAGCATGTTGAATAAAATGTGTGTATCAGCCCAATTAGGATTATGCATTGCAAAAATGAAATTAAATAAGTTTTCTATTTTCCTGGGATCTCTTGACAGATGGGAACTCAGTTTTTCCCATTGTAGAGATCTGAGGTAGGAAAAGGAGTATACACGTACATATATCCCCGGTCACCTATTCCAGCTGGCACTTGTCAGAGAGGGAAGGAACTGTCCCTGCCTTTGTGCTCCAGAGGTAGAGATACTTTGCCTGAAATGCTCATCACTGTGGATGTGAAGTGGGAAGGCCATTTCAGGGGAATTCACAGGTGTGAGGGGCCCATACTCAGCCTTCTGAAAGGTGCCAGAGAGTGAAGAAGAGGGAAGTGGTGAAGTCATAGACTCTGGGTGGAAGGGAAAGGGGAGAGCAAAAATGGCAGACTCTAGCAGGAAGGGGAGCCTGCAAGCCAGAAGCCTGGACCTAGAAATCTTAGCTACTAATTTCTTCACCTACAGTTCAAGAGCCTCACTCACCTGTGGGCTGGGAATCTTAGACAGCCCTTTCCTGCTACAGGTGCTAGGGTCCTCCTATATTTCCTCTGAAGTTGTAAGTCTTAGAGCTTTCAAGGAGAGGATTGGGGCTTTGGCTGGTGGGTAAAATGCCATGCCCAAAACATGCTCTCTATAGCATCTCATTCTGAGCTGGGGCCATAAAACACTGAAATATTGAATTTCATTCCATTTATTCATTATCTGACAAAATAAATCTAGCTGCAAAACATTATATTCTATTCCTCTCTGGCTTGGCCACTTGTAGCCATCCCTTAATTCATACTGAAAAAAAAATACATCCACAAATTTTTCATGCTTTTCTTTGTCATGGGCTTGTACGTGACTTGCTTCCAGTGCTTAAGAATGCAATTTAAAGGATTATAACCAATAAATTAGGGCTTAACAGATGATTTTGATTACTGACTCATTACATGGATATTCCTTTCTGCTTTCTGACAAATTGGAGTAGATAAATGGAAATACTTCAACTCTCTAAATTGTAATCCAGCTGCCTTGATCTCTGATACTGATTGTATAGCCCATGTCTTCTGCCTCTGTCATTGTAAAAGCCTTGTGACTAACTTTCCTTTGTACTCAGTTACCCAGTTTTTCAACTTTATGGTCTTGTAATCACTAAAGACAGTCCCTAATATTTATTAGTGAAGGATCTTGGGTCAGCCCAGAAATAAATCACCCCAAGTCCAAAGTTCTCTTGATAACCAAGAGTAGATCCAACCAAACTGGGCCTGTCTGACATGCATAGCAGCTTAGACTGTAGCCTACAAGTCATCTATACCTGATTTTAATACTAAAAATCATACCCATCATCATATAAAGGCTGCCATTTTCTTATATAGGTTCTGTGATATTTACTCAATCTGTGCATGCTCAGTTACTAGCTTCCCTCTAATTACATCATCTGAGGCCACTTTTTCTCTAATAAATGGGCCCATCTTTTCTCTAATAAATCAATCAGAATTACTGCAGTTCAGAGATTTGGGGCCAATAGGCCATCTGCTTTCCTGTTGTGCACCTAGTAATAAACTCTTTCTCTCTTTGAAACCCTGTGTCTCAGGAATTGGTTATTGAGCACATCAGGCAAAAGAATTCACTGCCTTTGTTCGATAATAGGATAATCCTTCTTAATTTCCTTAGATTCTCACTCATGATAAAATTTCTTTCCCAACTTTGTCACTTTTTAAATACTCTTTAGACAACTTTTGAGACAAAACAGGACAAGACAATACACAATTCAAAGACTAACAAGACCGAGAACCAAACCTAGGTCACCAAGTCTCAAATTGGCTTTTCTTTATGCTCGGGGCTGCACCCTCCAAAAACAGTTTTAGCAAAAAGTTATGTGCCACTGAGTACCCAAATCCAAATCTAAACCTAGGCAACAAACCCAGTAAGCTCCCTTTTTGCCAAGGGCCACTGCCTTCCAAAAACAAATTTCCAAGAGCAGTCTTCCGCTACCGCTTTGGCAGGAGTTTACGTGTCATTTAACACTAAATCAAATCTGGCCCATACAAACACATGGGCATATGTGCCATCAGCATATGGGACATCAGCACTCATTCACCAAACCTGTTTTCCTCCTCGGCCAACCACAATTGAGGTCCTAGCTGGCCAGGGCAAGAAACTTTCTTATCCTGCTCTTGGAGAAAGATTTCTCAGTCGGCCATAGAGCTAAGACTCCTAAGTGTCTTACCTCAGGGGTCCAGGAATCCACCAGACAGCACATCATTCAGGCATTATGCCCCACACTGGGTGCAGAACTGTGGGTGGGGCACTCCCAGATCTGGGTTCTCACTGGAAGTAGCCAATGAATGTCACACCAAATGGGGCTGAGGAGGGAAAAAAAAGTTTATTTACATGGACGGAAAGGCAGGGGAGATTTCTTTCCCAAATCTGCCTCCCTGGAGTGATTTTTCAATTGGCTCTTATACATGTCAGAGACAAAGAGAGAGAATCAGTTAACAGAGATCTGGAGAGCTTCAGTAGTGTTTTTTTTTTTTTTCCTACTTCCTTTAGGATTTATATCCTCTGTAACACCTGGGAAAGCTGCCCCCAAGTCCGGGGTAATGGGTGGAGGTTTATTCAAATCTGGGAGGTCTTGAAGTAGATGAAAGCGCATTTGCATTCTGGGTACAGACTTTACATTTACATGTGCTCTTTTGGGAGACTAAGAGCTCTCATTCACAGCAGGCTTCCAGCTTTAGAGTTACATTTAAAGGTGCTTTAAAGGTTACATTTAAAGGCTACTATCACACTTTCCAGCTTGCTTGCAGTTTTAAAATCACATTTTAGAAGTTACTGCTACAATTCAGTTAATGGCTATTTGGGTTTTGGCTATTCCAAACTGTGTTGCTATTAATAGCTTTAGTTTGTCTTTTGATAACTATAATGTATACATTTCTATTGCATACATAACTAGTGATAGATTTGTTGGATCATAGGATATACTCATGGTTAGCTTTCATTGACATTGCTATAGAATTTCCCAAAGTGGTTTTACAATTTTGCACTCCCACCAGCAGTGTAGAGTTCCAGTTGGCCCAGATACTTGTCTTCAACTGATACTGTCAGGCTTTGCATTTTTTGTTTGTTTGTTTTTATTTTTAATTTTAAACACTGCTAGAGTATTCAGTGATACTACATTGTGCTTTTAATTTATCTTTTCCTGATGGCTTAATGGGGTTGCATAACTTTTCATATAGTTTTTGATCATTTGCATGTCTTTCTCTGTAAGAGGTTTATTCAAGATTTTCTTTCCATTCTTCTATTTGGTGGTCTGCCTTTTGTTATAAATTAGTTGTTCTTTATATATTCCTGATGTGGATATTTTCGGAGAGATATATATCATATTATTCATATATCACATAAATCTCTTATTTGTGGTATGTTTTTTCATTCTTATTTAATGGAAGTTCTTACTTTAAATTAAGTTGAATTTATTATTCTTCTTTATGAATATTTGTGGCCTTCCAAAGGAATTTTTGCCTTAATGTCACAGAGATTTTATGTTTTCATCTACAGCCTTTCTTTTTCTAAAAATTGTAATCTAGATACAGGAAATTTATTTTAAAATATTTAGATTAATTGCATTTTGTTACATCAGATGAAGGGTTACAGCAGTCTGAATACATCCTTCTGTCACAAAAACGATTAAGACCCACTGTAACTACCTTTGGGAATGGTGATTTTCCACCTAAACAGGAAGCCAAGGTCTTTTGCTTGTGATTGCTGCCTTATGTCGCACTGGGTGGTTTGTTCTCCTTTTGTAAGTATTTACACCTTCCAGCAGGTCATGGCCCCTGGGCAAATCCCCTGTGACTCAACAGCTTAAGCAGAGCAAATCACTACAAGTCATTAACAGAATATACCAATCTACTTCAGAATCTTGTTTTTTAAAAATTTAAACAAGGACGAAAATATTGAGGAGTCCACAAATTAACCAAATCCTACTTTCTGCACATTCCAGTTTTGGCTTTTCTTTAACTTTGACTATACAATACTCTGGCACTACTATGTTGTTTACAGCCCAGAAGGATGTAATTTTACTTTTTTGTCTTTAGAGAAAGATTTAAATTATGTATTTTAAACACAGAAGCTGAGCTGAGTGCATGTTGCTGAAGTTTACCCATCCTACTTCAAATCACTTCTTAATTCCAAGCCTCTGAACCTTAAACTCAATTAGTTATCAGTCAACAGAGGTGAAGAACTTGGTAAAAGCCAGGTTTGTTGTCTAAAGAAATCAGATTTTTTCTCTTGCCATCCAATGTTCTTTCAGTGGCCAAACCACCTAGTGCAAAGAAATAGCTTACTTTGTATGGGCAAAAACATTGAGACACCATTCCACTTTTACTTTACAAAACAATTTATGCCAACATGACATAAAATGGTCCCTCAGACAATGAACAAAAGGGACATCTTAAATTATTTCAGTGTAGTTTTAAAAGTCACCATTTAAAATCACTTAACAGCAGACCTGTGGTTCTGGCTGCCTGGTTTATAATCTAATTGTTACAGAAGGATAAAGCTATAAAATAAAGCCCTAAAGTCTTTCCTTGATTTGTCTTTTACATGAAGATCTAAGATTCTCCTGGAATTGTTTTTAATGTATTGTGCATTACATAAATACACACATCCATGAAAACGAATCTTCCCCCCATCTGAATATTTCATCAACCTAGCACTATTTATCTGAAAACCATACTTTCCCACAGCTCTACAGTATTGTCATTGTCATGATAAAATTGAACAGATATGAGTTTACCTGATTCTAGACTGTCCACTCCGTTCCCTCGAGCTATTTATCCATCATTACGCCAATACCATATTGAAGCTTTAAGTTCTTCACCTTTGTTCTTCACTTTACTTAGTCTTAGCTCTTGGCATTTCTATATAAAATTTTACAGTTTCCACACCAGAATATCATAAGAAGATATTTTGTTACGTTATTATAAATGATGAATAGGGTTGCATAAAATCTATGGTTCCATTTTGGTATAAGTGATCTCATTACAATATTATAATTTCAAATTCATAAATATTTACTTCAGGTGCCTCTAATTTCTCTCAGCAATGGTTTGTAATTTTCAATGCAGCAGTTTTTACATCTTTTTGATATATTCCTAAGTATTTGGTTCTTTTGGATATTATTGAATTTACTAATTGTAAAATTATAAGCATTATATTTTTATTGCTTCTGCTGGTATATAAAGATATATTTTTATATTGACCTTCTAACCAGTAAACATACTAATTTCCCTTATAAATTCTAATGATTTATATGTCACTGCTTTGGACTTTCTATAGATACCATCAGGTAATTTGCAAATATTGATGATTTTATTTCTTCCTGCTCATTTCTCATACATTTTTTGATATAAATATAGTTTGTATTAGAGAAGTTACAGGGTTGCAGGAAAATCAGGCAGAAAGTACAGAGTTTACATATATGCCCAAATTGTTAATATTTTGCATTAGTGTGGTTACATTGTTATGACTGCTGAAAGAATGTTATTATGATTGCACTATTAACTATAGTTTATTTTACATTAGGGTTTACTCTTTGTGTTGTACAGTACAATGTTTTTTTTTAAAGTTTTATTCTAGTAACATTTATGCAACCTAAATTTCTCCCTTTTAAGCACATTCAAATATAAAATTCAGTGCTGTTATCTTCACAATGTGCTACCATCATAACTATCACTAACATTTTTCCATCTCCCTAAATGAAACTTCTGTGTCAGTTAGCATTAACTCCACATTCCTTACCACATACCTCATGCCCTGGTAACCTGTATTCTAAATTCTTACTTTAAGAATTTGCTTATTTTGCAAATGCTAAATTTTAGATGCAACTGTTCAAAAAAATGCTCATGGTGATGCTTATACAATTATGTGATAATATTGTGAGCCATTGATTATACACCATGTATAGAATGTTTGTATGTTTGTGTATAAATGTTTACAATAAAAATATTTTTAAAAATTTTCCTTATTTTAATTATTTCATATCATACAGTATTTGTCCTTTTGTGTCTGGCTTATTTCACTTGACTTGATGTCTTCAAGTTTCATCCATGTTGTAGCATGTGTCAGAATTTCATTCCTTTTGACAGCTAAATAATATTTCAGCATATGCATATACCACATTTTGTTTATCCATTCATTGGTTGATGGATACGTGGGTTATTTCCATCTTTTGGCAATTGTGAGTAATGCCATTATAGATATCATTGTGGAAACAACCATTCAAACCCCTGCTTTCGATTCTTTTGGTTATATATCTAGAAGAGGGATTGCCAGATCATATGATAATTCAATATTGAACTTTCTGAGAAACTGTCAAACCACCTTCTGCAATGGCTGCATGATTTTAATTTCTATTAACAACGGATGAGAGTCCCTATTTCTCCACATCCTCTCCAATACTTGTTATTTTCCACTTTTTAATAGTAGCCACTCAAGTGGGGATGAAATAGTATTTCATTGTGCTTTTGATTTGCATTTCTCTAATGGCCAATGATGTGGAGCAATTTTTTCATGCTTTTTGGTCATTTGCATATCTCCTTTGGAGAAATATCTATTCACATATTTTGCCCACTTTTAAATTGGGTTGTTTGTCTTTTTGTTGTTGTATTGTAGTATTTCTTTCTGGATTCTGACATCAAACCCTTATAAAATATGTGGTTACCAAATATTTTCTCCCATTCTACAGGTGGTCTTTGTAATTTCATGATGAAGTCCTTTGATGCAGAAAAGTTTTTAATTTTGATGATGTCCCATTTATTTATTTTTTCTTTTGTTGCCCTTTTGATATAAGGGCTAAGAAACCATTGCCTAATACACATTTCTGAAGAAGCTTAGCTGCATTTTCTTCTTGGAGTTTTATAGCTTTGGTTCTTATTTAGGTCTTTGAGCCATTTGAAATGATTTTTGTAAATGGTGTGAAGTAGGGGTCCACTCTCATTCTTTGGCATGCAGATATCTAGTTTTCCCAGTATCATTTGTTGGCAAGAACATTCTTTCTCAATTGAGTGAATTAGGCACACTTGACACAAATCAGTAGGCCATAAACATGAAGCTTGATTTCTTAACTCTCAATTCAATTCCATTGGTCTATATATCCATCCTGGGTCCAGTACCATGCTGTTTTGATTATTGCAGCTCTATAATAAGTTTTAAAGTTGGTAAATATGAGTTTTCCAGGTTTGTTCTTCTTTTTAAAGATGGTTTTGAAAATTTGGGGCCCTTACCTTCCATATAAATTTGAGGATTGTTTTTTCCATTTCTGCAATGAAGACTATGAAAAGTTTGATTGTGATTGTATTGTATCTGTAAATAGCTTTGGGTAGAATTGTCATTCTAACAATATTTAGTCTTCTAGTCCATGGACACAGAATGTCTTTCCATTTATTTAGATCGTCTTTGATTTCTTTTAGCAATCTTTTGTAGTTTTCTGAGTACAAGTGTTTTACATCCTTTGTTAGATTTAGCCTTAGATATTTGATTCTTTTAGTTACCACTGTAAATGGAATTTTTCTTGATTTCTTCTTCAAATTGTTCATTACTAGTGTACATAAACACTACTGATTTTGGGGTGTTAACATGTACCCCTCCACTTCGTTGAATTTATTTATTAGCTCTAATATAAATTAATTAATGAAAATTAATTGAGATTGTGTATATAGGGAACCTAGCACATTCTATGACACATGAGAAACCTGTGATCAATGGTGGCAACTATTATATTATCATTGTTGTTAAAGGCTGTAAAGATTAAGTGAGATACAGTGTGGAGAGTTAATTGGGCACCTTAGCTTCGAAGTGCTAAAACTAGAGTTACCACTTTATTACCAAGATAGAATTATCACCCTTACCACATCCACTATTAAGATTGCCTCAGCACTTCCAAACTTCTAATGGTCAGAACTGAATAGGTTATTCTAATGAGAGGGGTGTGTATATGGGTGTTCTAGTTTGCTAGCTGCCAGAATTCAATGTACCAGAAATGGAATGGCTTTTTAAAAGAGGAATTTAATAAGTTGCTAGTGTATAGTTCTAAGGCCAAGAAAATGTCCCAGTTAAAGCAAGTCTATAGAAATGTCCAATCCAAGGCATCCAGGGAAAGATATCTTGGTTCCAGAAGGCCGATGAAGTTGAGGGTTTCTCTCTCAAGTGAGGAGGCACATGGTGAACACAGTCAAGGATTCTCTCTCATCTGGAAGGGTACATGGTGAGCACAGCATCATCTGTTAGCTTCTTCTCTTGGCTTCCTGTTTCATGAAGCTCCTCAGGAGGCATTTTCCTTCTTCATCTCCAAAGGTTGCTGGCTCATGGACTCTCTGCTTCGGGGTCCTACAGCATTCTCTGCTCTCTCTGCATCTCCTATTCTCCAAAACGTTTCCTCTTTTATAGGACTCCAATAAACCAATCAAGACCCACCAAAATGGGTGGAGATATGTCAGTCACCTAATCCAGTTTAACAACCACTCTTGACTAAATCACATCATCCAGGGAGATGATCTCATTACAGTTTCAAACATACAGTATTGAATAGGGATTATTCTACCTTTATGAAATGGGATTTTGATTAAAACATGGCTTTTCTAGGGAGCATACGTCCTTTCAAACCAGCACAATGGGACAATAGAATTGCTGAATATTTCCACACTGCCCTTCTCATTGATAAACTTACCTTCTCAAAATGCATTTTACTTTGTTTGTTTTTAAGTCCAGATACAAAAACAAAATCTCATGTGCTTACCATCTCAAAAATACTACCTGGACTTTTCTCCAAACGAAAAAAACTGTTCTAAACTGACTGTTCTAGTTTGCTAGCTGCCGGAATGCAACACACCAGAGACGGATTGGCTTTTAATAAAAGGGGATTTATTTTGTTGGTTCTTCAGAGGAAAGGCAGCTAACTTTCCACTGAGGTTCTTTCTTACGTGGAAGGCCCAGGATGGTCTCTGCTGGTCTTCTCTCCAGGCCCCTGGGTTCCAACAACTTTCCCCGGGGTGACTTCTTTCTCCATCT
>PVIY010039242.1:0-23263 GCA_004026745.1 Myrmecophaga tridactyla
CAACCTTATTAATATTCATTGGAAAACTCCTCTAGAATTAATAATGCTCCTTGGAAATTCAAGTCTGGTTCTTAAAATTAGAAAATTTCTACCACAACTTATTCTGAAGCTTATTTAACTTAATTAAAATATTAAGGCATAGTTTGAAAAACCCGAAATAATTTATTAATATAAAATGTGACATAAGCATCTACTTCTCTGAAGTGATTTTAAAATCAAAATGAGCTTGATAATTAAAATATTATACACTCAATAATCCATTCTCTGTGTATGTACTTATATATATATGCAAACGCACATACATATCAATTTTATTGCAGTCCTTTGTTACATGGAGACTACTGCTCCCACACTCTTTTGTATGGACTAACAGGCATCTGTTCAAGACCTTTATGCTCCTTTACGATAAGACATTTATACTTCCATTTTTGTATTCCCAGCACTGAGCACAATGGATGGTCAACAAACACGCATCAAATTAACAGGAGCTCAGTGTTTCTCAAAGGGCACATGGAGATGTTTGGAAATGAATACGTTCATGAGAAAATTATGAAAAAGTGCCAAACACTCAGCAATGTTTTTCCTTTTCAACATTATCAGCAGCAGCAGCCACACTAAGGCTTACTGAAGTGTTTACTCTGTGCTGCCAGGCACTATTGCTCAAAGCACTTGTAATTCTTACAATAACCCTTTTACAGTTGGTGCTATTTTGTCCCCATTTTACTGGCAATGTTTATAGAGGGTAATAACTGACTCATGGTCCCAGAGATAGTATTGGTGGATCTAATATTCAAGCCAGGGAGTCCTACTCTAAAGCCCATGCTCCTAAGTGCATGTTAGTCAATATACAAAGCTGTATGTTCCAGGAACTGAATCCAGAACAATACGGTATTCTCATATTCATTCTCTTTTAGCGCTGCCTCAGTTGAAACTCTTAAGAGTCTCTCCTGGATTTGAAAGTGGCTCCACACTGGTTATTCCGACTACACTGTTTCCTCTAATCATACTATAGCTAGTAATTCCCAGAGAACACCCAAACCTATCATTCCCTGCTCCTCTTCGTGTACAAAGCAACTGGCTTTCCTTGGCATGACACTCACGTCCCCTTCAATATGGTTTCCCTGTCCTTTGCCATCACGTTTCTTTTATGCCCCTTCCAATCCAGGTCACCTGGATATTTGTTGTTTGCTGTGCATTTCCACAATCCTATAACCTTTGCATACACCATTCCCCTGGAACGGGACCTCCTCCTTGTCTATCCTCCTCCAAACCTAAATCTATTCATTCTTCAAGGCCCAGGTCAAGGGTCACTTCCTCCATAAAACTTCTCCTAATCATCCATTTTAAAAATTAATCTCTATCTCCCTGTACTACTACCTCCCTTTATAAACAGATTATTTATCAATCATTTCCTCAGTATAAGTGCAGGGCACCCACTATCCTCAGTTCCTAAAGTCCAGGATGGTATATGTTTGGGATCTTCAATGACTACTGGTGAGGGGAGAAGGTTAAAAGCAGTAGAAGCCATTTTTCAGAGGGCCCTACATACCACATTCATGAGTTTAGAATTTACTGTACAGGCATCAAAATTCTATTAAAAGTTTTGAGCAGAGGTTACATATGATTTGAGAATATTACCATTGATCACAGAGAAAACAAACGAGCTGAATTACATATATTTGTGTAAAATTATATATCATAAAGCATGTTCAAAATTATTTATCAGTAATAGTAGTGAAAATATAGACCCCCAAATGACACAGAATTACAGATTCTACATCCCTATTTAATTTTACTATCAAGATAAATCAGCGTTTAAAAACCCAGTTACTGGTCATTTGAAAGAATCCTTCTGCCCAGTGAATAGCCGTTGTCATGACAACATGACTTCCTGCTGTATCTCTGTAAGTGTAAGTTTAAAGGGGGGAGGATGAGAAACAGTCTTGTTAAATAAATAATACATTGATCAATTTTGGAATGTAAAGGGAAATGTGCTTCAACTGAACTTTACCCAATGTAATCTTTTAAAAATTCTCTTAAACTTGGGATCTAGGCTGAACTTGTTTTAATCAATTAACAAATGTGCTCAGCACCTGCATTCTCTCTTTATAATAATATATACTTAAATTCTACGTGCCAGCCCTGTAATTAGTCAGGAGTTCTTTAAATATGTCCTTCCAGGCGGTGCAATGATAGCTCAGTTACAGAATTCTGGCCTGCCATGGCAGAGACCCAGGTTCTATTCCCGGAGCCTGCCCATGCCAGAAAAAAAAAAAAAAAAAAAAAAATTCCTTCCCTTACTCTTACTGATACTATCCTAACCCTGCCTAAGTCAGAGGTCACCCATTTTTCTTCTGCTCCGCCCTTCTAAGGGATACTTTCATTAGGAATTTGTTTCCTGATTCAACAATGGGATTCAAGATGGGATAGCGGCAGCATCCGAAGATTTATCCCTTCCTAAGGAGGTCCATTCTCTCCTCCACCCTCCCCCAAATTATCTAAATGTTGGACATCTTGGCTTGACTATATAAATTAATTTGAAAATTCTGTAAGATCAGTACTTTGTGAGAAAGAACCACAAGTGGATGAAAATTTGACTAAAATCTTATAAACAGAAATGATTTCCTAAGTTTTTCCATGTGTCGGATTTCCTGTTGATGTTGCCATCACTCCCCACCTGTCCTTTTCAGTCAAAGGCATTTAGACTAACTGTATTTGGGTTTTTGCTTGTATTAAGACAAGGACAGATTTACTTCAGGGATGGTTTCCCAGTGGGACCAGAGTGATCAAATACTATGGGCTAGACTCAGTTTTCACCAATGATAGTGCTTACCCCTTGGGGCATTTGGAAATATATAAATGTATCTGAGGGTCTCACAATGACTAGGGGACATCCCTGGTGGACATGAGCCAGGGACGCTAAATGTCCTGTGATGACTGCAGCAATCCAGCTGGGGTGACCAGCTATACCAGTTTGTTTGGGATTTATAATGTTTTAGCACTGAAATGCCTATATCTCAGAAAACCCCTCAGTTTCAGGCAAACCATCACCCTAAGTCTAGCACAAATCAAGGGCTGTCCTTGCCCAGCATTAGACAGCTTTCTCTCTCACAGACAGTAAATATAAATTTATACCTATGTCTTCTCATTCTCTATGGCTCCATAACTCCCCAATCCTATCAGCCTGTGCCATTTATTTACAGTCTGTATATCAGAAGAAAAGCAATTTTCATTATACACACTTGTAGCCTTAGAAATTCCTAGCACACGTGAACTTACAAGTTTGCTTTTATGAGAATAATTCTTGCATCAAGGCTATGAAATGTCTTTACATTGCTCAGCAGATTTCAATCAACTGATAAACTGCAGTGCAAACTAACAATGGGGGCTATTTGCACAGATAGTTCTTCCTTATAAGACTCAAACTATAGGAGGAAGGAAAATTTTTAATCCTGGAATTCACACTGCATTTTGAGAAACAGACCAGTGGTTTTTCTAAACTGCCCTCTCTTTAGTTTTCTTCATTAAATTCTTACAAGTAATTTCCTCAAGTACTTTTAAGCTAAGAAAGCATTTTATACTACTGACAAGTGTAAAACTAATTTCTCTACTTATCTGAATAAAGGACACAATAATTGGAGCAAGAACATCTAAGAATCACATTATATATCTTTTTGCAAAAAACTGTAGAAATTTTCTGTGGGAAAATGCTGTCAACTGCCTTTCATTCTGCTTAAATCTCCCCCTCCTGAGGCTATTAGACAACACAACTTCATGGATTCTGTGATATTTTTCTTAGAAATTTTCCCCTTATATGGTCATCAAAGGTGCACTGGTTTCTGTTTAGTAATGGTACTTTTGGAGGCCCAAAGGTGTTCATCCCTCATTTAACACCAGAAAATATTTTGAGAGCAGGAAAAAAAACCTATCACATAATTGCTTGTTTTGACACCTTTTGATTTGTAGATGGCAAATAGTTTGCCTTAACATTAAACTTAGTAAAGGAATTCCCTAAATTCTTGGTCTAGATTCAAACCACTCACTTAGATGTGAAAAGGCTATAATGCATAACAAATCTTTCCATATTCAATTGTTAGCTGTAATTTAACTTCAGTGTACAGTCAGTCATATGAGCCTGTTCATGAGAACAGTGGCCAAAGAAAACAAAAAGATATTGGTTCAATCTCTGAAATTTAATAAAGGTGCTTTCAAAGACAAACAAGCAAAGCAACAAAACTACCCAACGTAAAAATCCAGACTTTAAAAGATACACTAAAGATTTTGTTTTAACATGATTGCTTTTGCAAAGGAATAATCCAAGTTCTTAAAAATAGCAAAAGTATCTAATATATTTAACTCATCCAATTTTATAAATTATAAGTCACCCATAACTTTCAGAAACCCCTACAATGTAATATAAGGCACTCTGTCATTCATTCCTTCATTAACTGCCATACTGGGACATGGCAGAAAACACAAAAGATCCCAATACTGGCTTCACGAAGCTTGCAGTCCACAGGGGAAGAATGGCTGGTTAGCCATTTCTAGTTACCCTGTGTATGATAAAAGAAGAAAAGAATCCTATGGTAGTTTTAACCCTTGTTAATATAAATTCCATGGGAACAAGGACAAAGGAGGTTTTGTTCAGTGCTTATCCCCAGGGCCTGTCCAGTACCTGGCACCAGAGTAGGTGCTTAACAACAATTTGCTGAATGAATTTCACAGACTTGATTCTTAGGCTCCAACATAAACATTTCTAGGTAGACTAATTCTGCAATCACAAGAATCTATTGAGAACCAGTGCTATGTACAATAGTATACTAGACATCACATTCTTTCCTTCTCACAGAAAACAGATACATTTGAATGAAACAGACCCCTTATCCCAGATGTGGGATGTAAAATGAAGAGAAGTCTGGCCTCCATCTCTGGTTCCTGGGAGGTAACCTCTGAACATTTGGAATTTTCCAAGTGATGGAGTATCTTTCTTATTTATGGCGCCCCCATCAACATGATAGTTTATCTTAATGAGGTTGTTATGGACCCGGGGACAATGATTCAATGAATCATGCCTATGTATGAAACCCCAATAAAAATTCTACACAGGGAAGCTTGGGTGGACTTACCAGGCGGCAATACTCTGTATTGTTACACATCATGGCTGGGAGGAGATAATATCATCTAGGACCCCAAGGAGAAAGGATGACTGGAATCTTTGTGCTGAGATCCTCCCACACCTTGCCCTATGCATCTCTTCCTCTAAGTGGTTCTAATTTGTATCCTTGTGCCAGTGTGAAACTATGTTCCCCAGAAAAGCCATTTCCTTTAATCCTCATTCGGTATTGTTGGGTGGTATCTTTCTTATTGTTTCCACAGAGATGTGACCCACCCAATTGTGGGTGGTAACTTTTGATTAGATAGTTTCCATGGAGTTGTGTAGCTACCCATTCAAGGTGGGGTTGCTTACTGGAATCCTTTAAGAAGGAACCATTTTGGAAAAAGCTTTAGAGCCAACAGAACCCAAACAGTCAGAGACCCTTGGAGAAGAAGAAAGAAAATGCCCCTGGGGAAGCCACTGAAGAAGCTGGCAGAGAGAGCGAGCAGACATCACTATATGCCTTCCCACTTGATAGAAGTGTTCTGGACTCATCAGCCTTTCTTGAATCAAGGTATATCTTCACTGGATGCCTTAGTTTGAACATTTTCATAGCCTTAGAACTGTAAATATGCAACTTAATATAATTCTGCTTTTCAAAAACCATTCCATTTCTGGCATATTGTATTTTGGCAGCTTTTATAAACAAAAACAATCCTTTTACCATACTAAAACTGTATTTGTAAGTATAGTACTTTCCTGAGTGGCAAATTATTAAACCTAAGGGTGGTTTTGGGAAACCCCCAAACTTGGAAATTTTGACAGGTTTGTACAGCGGGAGGCCCAGCAGGAGACTGGAAAGTGGGAGGACAGAGAATCTAGAATATCAATCCCCCAGCTTCCTCTCCACCAGGGCACATGTTGGCTGGGCCTTGGTCAGGCCACCACTATCCTATCCTTACAGCTGCAAATCTAGCTTTGTCTTGGTTCTAACCAAGATTATTTTAATTTGTGTTGACAAGCTGCTGGCCTTGCTCTGGGCATACTCTACCCTCACCCTCCACTGCCATGACTACTTCGAAACTAATCTTGCATCTGGGCAACTGCAGAGTAAAATAACTCAGACTGCAGGGGAAGGAAGACAACCTTCAGAGACCAGCTATTCCAATTTACCAATCTTGTCCCTGACCTCCCTCTCCCCTCTTTCACCAGACGGCCTACTAGTAATTTTCCACTGCCTTTATTCTGACTATAAAATTCAACCAACTCCCTGCCTTACTCAGGGTTGAGTTCTATTCTCTCTCCTACCACATTAGCTACAAATAGACTCATCTTTGCTTGTCTAACATTGCGTAGTGCAGTTTTCTTTGACCGTTCCAGGAACCTCCCTTCACTTTACTCCTTAGGCCCTCACATGCTAACCCATCCCTGTTGTTGCCAACCTCAGAATGCTTCACTAACTTTGGAGGTTCTTCTTGATTGTGCCCTGACCTCTGTAAAGAGCCCCCTCATTAAACTCTTTCAAACAGATGAAGTAATCATCTATTTCCCCCAGGATCCTGATTCATGCAGAAACGCACTGCAGTTAACAGATTTAGAGCTACCATATACATCCAGAATTGTATGAGGGCAGGTAGAAGTCTTCACCACTGGGGACCCCAGGACCTAAGCCAGTGCCAAGGACAAGGAAAGTACGGTAAATGTGTACTGAAACAGAGATCCAACAAATCAGTAAATGAATGGGATATATATATATATATATATATATACTAAAAAAAAATTTTTGATTTTATTATAGTTAAAATTATCCTGTAAGAGAGATTAAAAGAACAGAATAAGAGGAAAACAGAAAAATTCTGCAAACTTTGCCTAACTGCTCCTTTCCTGTTACAGTGCTGTAAGGAGGATGTTGTGCTTTGAGTTGGCCTATATATTTAGTTTTAGGCATAGTTAATTCAAATATCATCATGAAGATCTGTCCAGAGAAATAACTGTCTTTTATCTAACACAGTCAGAGAATATTTAATGAACAACTCACAGGTTGGGGTCGGACTCTGGCATAAATTCTGAGGCTACAGATCTGAATAAGATATGGTTGTGGTCTTCAAGGAATTCACATTCTAGTGAGGCCAAAACTACCTTATATGTAAGTGTTGAGAGATTTGTGCACCAATACTCATTTCTCTGCCTTATCAAACAAAATACCCCAAACATAATTTTACCTTTTTTTGGTGACTCAAGGGCATTACTCCAAATACAAGTACAATGAATGAGAGGTGCTTAAACTCTTTACCTCTACCTACTTCCTGTCAAATTAGCATGTTCTCTGAGCACGTAGGTTTGGTCTGGGTTTTTGCCCCTACCTTTCCTCTGCCAGGCTATCATCTTGCTGATATTGTGGGGCCAAGCTCTGTCAGCTTCCTTTTCCTCCTGATTCTTTCTTTCACCACCCAGCTTCCCTTCTAAACCACTGCATCTAATCACTCATCAACCATGGAACCATGTTAGAAACGTGTCTAAATTAGAGTAAAGAGGCTCTGAATGAGGGCCTGGAGGCTTTCCAAAAAATCAAGTGCAAGTGCTTCAGTGCAGGGACAATGAGACATCTATTTTTGGTTTCTCAAAAGGCTTTTGCCCTTATCGGAGAAATCACTGTTTTAGTCCGCTCTCATCCCGCTGAAACACCCCTGTGATTCTTCTCTATGTTGAGTAATAACCACAACTAATTTTGTCTAATTATATGTTTAATTATTGTCTGATTCCTATGCTAGAATTTAACCTCAAAGACATATTTTCAGCAAAACAGTGTACAATACCTGGTCCCTGCTACATGCTATTCATAAATATTTTCATCCTCTAGCATTTATAAGACCTTACTACTCTTGGCAGTGTATGAAGCACACCATACATTTTCTGCAATAGAAGTAAACACATTATGCCATAAAGTCTCCTATGTACACATAGCATTCAGGTAAGTAAGGAATCTGAAGGCAGTAAAAAGAAGAAGCTCTACTTTCCTCTATATAAGCTCTGTTTTGTGTGTGTTGTGTATAACAGTAAGTAAATTCTTCACTTATTCCTTGTTTCTCAACTCAGGACTTGGTTTGATTATCCTAGGGAATCTCAAGAATATGTGCATTTCTCATTTAATCCAAGCCAGTAAATTTAAGTCACTCAAAGACTTTTTAAAAATGAATTTTTATCCTTCTTTCTGGCCAAAGTTATTAGGAAAACCATTAGCAGTAATAAGATTTATACAAACTCACAACCATGTTGAGGGCTATTTTTGTTTCACCTAAAACACTTATTTCTCTCCTCTATTAAAATTCAGTGCTACAGAGTTAACACTATATACGAAATTTACTAAAATTACTTTACTTCCAAATTATTATTCAGATAGGGGAAAAAAAAAAACAATGTTGAATACAAATCCAACATCCTAGTTTCACAGTAGCAGGTTAGTAGCAATTTCAGAATAGTGCTTATCTCAATTTAATGTGAAATGTGCAATTTTCTGCAACCATTAAAGAATGTGTTACACTTCACATGAGAATTAACCAAGATGCTAATTCTTAATTTGACACCAGGTGGCACACATTTTGCTTTAACATTAAAATCAATAAAAATATTCCCTTAAATTCTTTGGTTCATGGACTGGAGCCCTTGGAGGTCATGTAGTAGCTGGAGATCTGGAAAGGAAGCTTGGAATACAAACCGCTATAGAAAAACACTGTCAATGTCAATGATAAGACTTTACAGAAGAGGAAATGGAAAATATTCAATCACATTTAAAACTTAAATTGGTATATAAAAAAACAAACTATCAAGCATCATTGAATATTTCCCTTGGGAAAAAAGCATGGGAAATTACTTACTGAATGTCAAACTTTTATTTTGAAAAGGATGTGGGGGGTGGGGATTGGGTACAGTTGGACTATATAAGCTTTCTCTGATTCCCTCCCCATGCCTAGAGTTCTATAGTTTCTTGCCTGTGTGAGTCATTATGAAAATTATAAAATTACACACATACAAATACACAACTAAAAGCTCATTTTATTCAAGATCCCATTTCACTTAGCAACTATTTCTCAAACCGTTTAGAAGAACGTTCTAATTTAAAACAACAAAAGGAAACAAAGAAAAATGTACATCCAAGTCACTGAGTTCAGGTTAATAAGAGTGCTTGGAGCTCATCTTTAAAAAAAAAAATTAAGAGATACACAGAAAAGAAATGACAAAACTGGTCCTGGTGAAGGAACAGGCAGACTCCCAGCCTTCCTCTGATCTGACCTTGGGGAGTCTTCTACTGAGGCTCAGTTTTTCATCTACACAAGTACAGATAACTAGATAAGCTCTCAGTTTTTACAGCCTTCCATGATTTTAAATTTTGGAAGGAAAGCCTAGATACTTTATCTCCTTAATAACATTCTCAAAAGAGTTGCATATTAGAATCCATATAATTGCGATCCCTGGAGAGTAATATTAATATTTTTATTTCCTTATTTATAATATTTTTATTTCTCATGGAGCTCCTGAGTAAATAAAAGTCAAGATTTGGTGTCTAAAAAGCAATAAAGAATCTTTGAGCAGGCGGTAGACAGAATTCCAAGATGGGACCAAGGTTCCTGTCCCCTGGCGTACATGCCTAAACCTAATGCCTTCCCCTGGAGTTTGGGTAGGATGTATGAGGATGATGAAAAATCACTCCTGTGATTAGATTACCTTACAAGGTGAAGGGGTTTTGCAGGTGTCATTAAGGTTCCTAATCAGTTGATTTTGAGTTAAGGGAAATTATCCTGGGTGGGCCTGACTTAATCAGGTATAGCCTCCACAGAGACACTGTGGCAGCAGATACTCTTTGGCCTGGCCTTGAAGAATTAAGTTCCCATACTGTAAAAAGAAGGAGCCTCCAAGTCAAATAACATTTGAATGTTAGGCAAACATAGGTATTGGGAAATATGCAGCCATACTATATAAATGCTTGCTTACTAGATGCATTTATTTTGACAAAGTATCACAGAAGATGGTACACAATAAATAATGAATACATAAAAGCATTTATCAGATACATACATTGGATAAAGACAATCAAAAAGAAATAATATTGAATGCTAGTGAACTGTTTTTATTTTGTCAGATTCTAAAGAAAAATTTCACTAGATCTTGCAGGGAAATCACCATTTTTACTCTTCCTTAAACTTGGGAATGAGAAATAAATTAAAATAAAGATTCCCAGTGAATGAGTACATAGTTTACCTTGCTACATTCCCTGCTGTCAGCATGGTTTCATTATCTTATGAACATGTGTTGTTCATGCTATTTTTCTGATACTCAATTTACTTTTGGTAACACCATATTAAATGCTGCTTTATATGGAAAAAAAAAAAGGAGGAGTTTCTTGGCAAGGATCTGGGGGCGGTATTTTAGGAACTGAAAGTAGTCCCTGGCCTACAGCTAGCAAAAAAACGGGGGTCTCAGTAATAGGATGACAAGGAAATGAATTCTTCCCACAATCAATGAGCTTGGAAGAAGGCCACGAGCTTCAGATGAGATCCACAGCCCTGCAGCCTGGTGAGGTTCTGAGCAGACTAACCCATACCTGGACTCTTGATCCACAATAACTGTGAGAAATTAAATGGCTGCTGTTTTAAGCTACAAAATTTGTGGTAATTTGTTATGCAGCAACAGAAAACAAATACAGGACATGTCTAGATTTTCTGGAGCGCACATCTGGTGCTCTTTCCCCATTTCAGCACTAGTTTCTCCAGAAAATCTCTACCCTCTCATAATTTTCACTTCTGCAGTATTTTGGATTCATTAACCCTCCTACAGTCCTAGCCTGACAAAGCAATAGCCAGCCCACTGTGGGCGTGAGAGAAAGTAGGAACATCCACAGATGAATCATGAGGGAACACAGCAGAGCCACTGAGTATCCAATTAGGGGAATGGTCATTCATCTCAAAGACACGTAATAATTGGAAGGAGAAAGTCTGGGGCAACATCAAAAAGGGTACAATTATAGCCCAGATTCCTTTTCTATTTTGTGCCAAAGACGCCTGTCAATCTATCAGACTGTTTTTCAGTCTCATGGTTTGACTGCTGCATATGGGCACAAATTATGTAGCTTTGGAAACAGCACCATAAAAGATAGTAGAAGTAGCCAATTTTCTGTTTTCCAAACTCATAATTTTTCTCAAATCTATTACAGCTCCAAATCTCTTTTTATGAGTAGAGGGATGCTTTGTTCAGTTTCTCCAAGTAGGATGTAAAGACCATCTGTGTCAGATTCACTAGGGATGCTTTTTAACTGTGGACATTCCTGGGCCCCATAAGAGACCCTACTTGAATCACAATCTCTATGGGATGGGGCCCAAGGAATGTGCACTTTTAACACACTGAAGTCTTTTTTACACTAAATTTGCAGACCAATAATCTAACTGGGTCAATCCCAACTTTTTACAAATGAGGAAAGTGAGGCTAGGGCAGCTTGTTTATGGTTTATGGTTACATAGCAAGGAAGAAGACTAATTCTAGGCTGCAGAGTATAAAACCTACTGATAAAGATCAGCAGGCTAGAAATAAATCAGTAACTCTGCGTTTTCACACTAATATTCTCCTCCATTAGTATAGATAATTAAGCATTAAAGATAAAATGACTTTGTGGTGACAGCAATAGTAAACATATTAGGGAAAAAAATTCTAATTCACAAAGATCTGTGGTTTGCTAGCATTTCATGGTTTGTGTAAAACTGGACATGACACCAAATTACTTGTAAGGGAAATTCATGGTTGAATCTGTAGTCTTCCCACCCCCCAGTAATTTACCAGCTCCATACAATAAAATGTCCATTCTGGCTGTTCACATGGGCTCTGCTCCATGTGGACAATGAGGCTATGTCATAATGCGTAGGCTGCCTCTACTTGCTTTAATCGCAACCTTTGTGATTTTCCCACTACAACAGTAACATTCATGCTTTGGGCCATGCATCTCATCATGTGCAAAGCTCAGGCAGTAAATTAGAATCTGACTTAAAATATCCCACAATTTCCAACAACATCTATCTGCAACAACAACCCTCATCAAACATAAAATCACTGGAATGACAACCAGAGTTGATAAATTACCTGTTTGAGATTGCATCCCAGCCACCCTTCTCTTCAGACAATGTTAATCAGTTTTCTGGTTATAGTAACAACTTTTTGTCAAGATTAGAAAATTCCCATTTATTCAATGATGAAAAACACCCCATATTTTTCCTGCAAATTTGGGCATTTCTTTGGTCACAGATTAGGCAACAACGAGTCAACAAAATATGGTCTTGCTCTTTGTGATCACCACTTAAAAATAAATCTTAATTTTTAAGAGTTAAACCCAAATATATACAGGATATCAACTCAATGGCAAGAAAAACTAAACCATCTCCTTCCTCCCAGGATCGAACTTTAATAACCCAAATAAACAGACACAAAGACTGGAGCAAAACTGTGTGACCAAGTTTCCTCTCCATCTGTACTCCCACCAGGACACAAGCCATCAGGGATGTCCCCTCCTCTTCCCCAGAGATGACACATTGAAATTCCAAAACTCCTTCTAGTTAATGAAACAGGCATTTAAGTAGCAAATGACATGCACCTGGCACATACCTAGGAGCTTTATACCACCACTCGGTCGACTCTAGGGAGCTGGAATTGCCCTTCGTCATGCCCTTCTCACCTGACTCACTGTGTTGTCTGAGAAGAATAACTATGGAAGCAGACTAGAGACACACATTATTTATATTCAGGGTTGCCAAAATAATGATAACAGTTGACCTTTAGTCAGCACTTACCATGAGCCAGGCACTGTTCCAAGCACTTTATGCATATTTCTCATTTAATTCTCAAACTTCCCATTTCACAGACCAGGTAACTGAGGAACAGGAAGGTTAAGAAACTTGCCTAAGGTCATGTAGCTAAAAATGGTGGTGCCAGGATTCAAATTCCTATAGTTTGTGTTCTTAACCACTATACTTTTGCTCTCCTTGAGAACTGATACTACAGCAAAGACAACTTAAAAGACATTCTTTCAAAAATCTATCCTCCCACCCATGTCTTGGAGAGAATGTTTTCTGGAGAAAGGGATGAAATATACATTTCTGTAATTTAAATGTAAAAATATAGGGAACTAGGAAACATTTCACAGGAATTATCTTCCTCACCATTCTAGGAGATAGTTGTAGTAGATTAAATAGAGCGCCCTCCCCCACAACACACACACAAATGTCCCCTGAAACACTGAACATGACCTTATTTGGAAAAGGGGTCTTTGCAGATATTGAGACAAGGTCATCCTTGATTACTGAGTCAGGCCTTAACCTAATGACAAGTGTCCTTATAAGAGACACTTAGAGGACAAGGCCATGAAGACCGAGGCAGAGACTGGAATTATGTAGCCACGAGCCAAGGAATGCCTGGAACCACTAGATTATTCCTTAGAGCTTTCAGGACAGCGTGACCATGCTGACACCTTGATTTTGAACTTCTGGCCTGCAGAACTATGGGAGGATAAATTTCTGTTAAGTCACCTAGTTTGTAGTCATTTGTTATGGCAGCCTTAGAAAAGTAATACAGTAGGTACTATTTCTCTCAGATATGGACAGAATAGCTTTCAAAATAGACAATGTTTCTGAGATCTGAATCCTAAAGTCCTGACTCCTGTTTACTATGAATTTTTCATCTCTGAGTTACAAGATATCTTGTGGGGCAAGAAAAAAATACATATTCTTCCTTGCAAGGCTGCTGATGAATACAACAGTTGATGAAACGATCCAAAGAAAGCCCTGGGTGAGCAATCATATGGTGTGTTGGGGGAGACTATGCCACAGATCTGTAACTTGATCTTCATCGTCACAGGCAAAAGAGCAGCAGCGTGCAACTACCTATACAAGGCATCCCTGGATGCAGCTTAAGATCCAATGGCTCATCGATCTAAGCAATCATAAACTGCAGACACATGACGCCTTTCACAGTAATCACGCAGTAATATTCATGCATGAAATCTCTAGGGGGCTAACCTTCTGGGAAGCTGGCCAGTCTCAGGGTCCTTAGCATCTGTGTTGTCTTACAGAAGTTTATGTAACTAGGATCAATTATTTTTGAGTGAGTTCAGAGCACTCTTTCTACCTTCAAGAATGGTAAAGGACCTAAATCTGGTAAAATGGAAGTCAAAAGTTGAAGAAGAGGGTGCACGAGTGGTTTAGTGGTAGAATGCTCACCTTCCATGTGGGAGACATGGGTTCGTTTGATTCTTGGACCATGCAAACACCCCCAACACACACAAAAGTTGAAGAAGTGAAGTAAACATGGAAACCAGTATGTGTTGGAATTTGGAAAGAGGGTACAGAGCCACTGGCCACACAAACTACTTCACCAAGAAGGGAGTGTCTAGCCAGGGGAAGGCTGATCCCTGGGTACAGTCAGGGAGGCAGAGTTTCTTGATATCTCTGGTCAAGAGCATTTTGTTCTACTTTGTTCTGTGAAAATAGTCCAGGCCTGAAATGGTTATTTGGTTCACTGCAGAGTGCTAAGTGAACTTCTACTGCCATCTAGGTCCCTGGGACTTTACGAGGCAGAACCATAGCTAGTAAGCAACAAAAAGGCAGAGAAAGCCTGTCCAGAAGAAGCTGGAAATTCTCTGTTTGCTTATCCTTCTTTTCGTAAAGAATAATTTGCAGTAAAAATGTCAACAATCCCAGCAGCCATGTTGGTTGGGGGGTGGGGGGGGTGGGGTGACTATATAAAATTAATAGTAAAATACATTTCCTTAGCTTAGTTTTGTTTTTTTAACTGTACTCAGTTGATGAATATGGTATTTAGCATTTTCATTGAGACCTTTAAATAACAATGATTCATGAAGATCTGCTGGTCACGGCTTTTTCACAATAGTAAACCTTGTTGGAATGAGTGTTTGTCAAAGTCTTTTATTTGTATGTCTATTCTAGACAAATACCTACACACATTCATGAAGATATATTAGAATGTTCACAGAAGATTGGTTTGTCAGGGAAAAAACAAAGGACAGCCTGAGTGTCCATCATTAAGAAATAATGAAATAAATGTAAATACCTATATTCTAAAGTATTACCCGGCAGAATGATTGAGGTCTCAATATTAAACTTGGAATCTAGAGCTAGACTTCCTGTATCCCAGTTCCAACTTCATCATGTTAACTAGATGACCTTAGGAAAATATTTTCACCTCTTTGGGCCCTAACTTCCTCATATTTAAAATGCGGATGAATGGTATCTTCCTTATAGGGTTAATGAAGGTTTATAAGAAAAGTTCTTAAAACATTTCCAGGCACAGAGTAAAGGCCATACAACAAGCATTTGCATTATATCCTCAATATATGTCAAGTATGTGTGTGTCGGATTGAAAAACATTTATGTAGCATCATTTAAATAAGATAAAACCAAGAATCCACAACCACATATTCCGCTCCCCACCTTTACCCCAACCCTACACACTCACACACACATAACACAGAAAAGGGTTTGGATGGCTTCGCTAACATAGCAATGTTTTGTTTTGTTTTTTTTTATTTCTGGGGAAGGGAGAAGACAGGATGGGTATGGAAGGGGGTTCTGATTTGTAAGCCTATCCATCAAAACTGTCTGAATCTTTTTACAACCCAAATCATCTCCACTCGCTTTCTCCAAATCCTCACCTCTCACTTGCTCTTAATCCTACACCAAACTGAATTTGACTCATATTGCTTCTCCACAACTACTCCCATCAAGTTATTAGTGACCTCATGAAAGCATATTAAAAATACATTTTCAAACCTCATTTTACTTCACTGCTAGGCATCTATCAACACCATGAACAACGCCCTCCATTGTTTTAACAACTCCTTAAAAAATGGCTTTCAGCAAACTACCTCCCTGACCACGCCTCAGTCGCCTCCTCTAAATCATCCCCTCTAGCTGGGATTTTGGTATTGAGGGCTGATTCCTGGGTCCTTTCTCTGCTCACGTGATTCAACCTCTAGGCAATCTCATCATTGCCCATATCTTCAATTACTGCTTCGAGGCACACACCAAAGGTCATTACAGCAGGACTGTTCTTAGAGAAAAGACAGAATGTTTCAGGAGGCTACATAAAGTACTGTAGGCCCTAAGCATGCCCACTGAGCTCCATGTCAATTGTGATATATCAGCAACTAGACAGGTATTCTTGAGTTAGTATTGATTGCATTATCTTGTAAAATCCACTTTAGTTTTGCTGAATTTCATAGTCAATATTTTTATTAACCCACAAGCCATAAAAAAGGAGAAGACGAAACTCAGGGCAATTTTAATCACTATTAAAGGTAGAGTTCTTACCAGATATACTGAAATTACAGCAATATTTTTTCATTCTGTTGCTGTTCTACCACATTAAGTTTCTAAGTATTAAAATAATAAAAATACAATGTCACAAGAAGAATTTGAATCTGAGTGAGGCTTGGTAAAAAGATGAACATCAGTAAATTCTGGAATGTTAAAGTATTATTTCTGGAGATAACATCAAACTGTGAGAGAAATGTACCACTGATGATAATTCCAAGTCTTTAGACCCAGTTTGTATCTCATTCTAGTAAAAAAGTTACTTTGCCTTGAACTACAGCATTTGGCTGGACTGAGCTTGCTGATTCATCTTATCTTGAGTTAAACTTTTTCTACTTGAGTAACTTAATAGATTGTCTCAGAGAAGGAATTAGTGAGACATGAAGGAGAAAACAAAAGCTTTCTCCATGACGATCACAGGAAAGCTGGAAACTTTAATTTGAGACAACTCTTTTCAAGCCACATTAACAATTCAAAATTGCTTGTTACTTCTGTGATCCTCCTTGCCAGACTAACAAAACAGAAAGGTAAAATATAGTTCCAAAACAATCAAGAATCAAGATATAACCAATGAAATGCTGTATGTAATGAGAGTTTACTTACAATCTCTACCTATGATAGTGCAACCCATTCTCAGCTGTTCTCTTATCATCCATTGGTTTTTTGGGCTACATTTCTCAGCAGTTTCCTATCCTCCTTCACAGCTTCCAAACCAGTTCCCAATTTGAAACAAGGCAAACGACTTCATGTTTAAACAAGAATTAGCCCAAATATTAGTTGCACACCATAAATAAGTACATAGAATCTTGAATAGGGCATGAGATCTTACTGGCTTGTCCAGGTTAGTATGATGCCCCGATACATTCCAGAGTAATTTGGGCAGTGGATAAAGAATCATTTGCAAAGTCCCCTTGGGGGACAGGGGAGAAAGGGAGAAATATTCAAATTCCCCATTTGGAGAATTTCTGATATTCTCACAAGCAGTGGGGACAACCAAATCAATAGGCTGAGCCCTCAATCTTGGGGTTTACCCCTATGAACATTTCTGCAAAGGATAGGCTAAGCCTACTTATAATTATGCTGAAGACTCACCCCCAGAGAACCTCTTTTGTTGCTCAGATGTAGCCTTTCTCCCTCTAAGCCAACTTGGCAGGTGAACTCACTGCCCTCCCCACCTATGTGGGACATGACACCCAGGGATGTAAATCTCTCTGGCAACAAGGGACAGAACTCCCAGGATGAGCCAGCACTCTGTATCATGGTATTGAGAAAGCCTTCTTGACCAAAAGGGGGAAGAGAAAAACGAGACCAAATAAAGTCACAGTGGCTGAAATATTTCAAATAGAGTTGAGAGGTTATCTTGGAGGTTATTCTTATGCATTATATAGATATCTTTTTTTAGTTTATGGTATATTGGAGTGGCTGGAGGGAAGTACCTGAAACTGTTGAGCCGTGTTCCAGTACCCTTGATTCCTGAAGATGACTGTATAATGATATAACTTTTATAATGTGACTGTGTGATTGTGAAACCTTGTGTCTGATGCTCCTTTTTTTCTAGGGTATGAACAGATAAGTTAAAGAATATGGATAATTAATAAATAAATAAATAATAGGGGGTATAAGGGGTGAAATATTGGGTAGATTGAAATACTAGTGGCCACTAAGTCGGGGGGGGCAGCAATAAGGGGTATGGGATGTGCGATTTTTCCCTTTTACTTTAATATATTTTTTTCCAGATGACACAAATGTTCGAAAAATGATCATGGTGATGAATATACAACTATATGATGATATTGTGAGCCACTGATTGTACACCATGTATGATCTGTATACGTGTGAAGGTTTGTCAAAAAAAATATTTAAAAATAAAAACAAAAATTAGCCCAGGTAGAGTCACAGTTTGAGAGGACAATGAAACAATCTCTCCCATACACACATGTCCAGATACCACATTGCCGAAGCTCCACATGGAAATAACATCATGTGCCTCTTAACCTAATAAGCCAAGAACAAGGCAGCAAGGAAAGGTTGCATTTTCCATTGAACTGCCTCCAGGCTGAAAGATACTAATGCATGATCTGACTTACTCCATTCAGGAGATAAAATTTAAAAACAGGGCATTTGGACCACAAATCTATAGTATTAATCTATCAACCATGATGAATACCAAGTAGCCACCCAAACAGATAAACCTCTCATACATCCCTCTTTCAAGCACAAAAAAAAAATCATTCCAACATCTTTTTCTTCCAAACTGTTTGGATAAACATGGAGAGGGAAAAAAAAAAAACAAATAATAAAAAATTATAAAGATAAATTTAGGAGACAAAAATTCTTCCCAAGGTTCTTAACCTTCAATACTCTGAAGGAATGTGGCAGGAATGGTAGAAATTGATTTTGTGAAAGGCTATTAGAGAGAGAGTGCTGTTCTCCTCAGAAAGCTCCTCCCCTTTTAAACTGTAATCAATAATTTAGAGTAAAGCCAAAAGTCACATGAAGCCAAAATTACTGAGAAAACTTTTTTGCACACTACCTTTGAGAATTATTAGATTAAAACTTTGAACTTTTTCACATCTTGCCATTTATCTACTTGAAAAGCTTTTTTTAAAAGCTCAAACTTTAATATGATACCAAGCATATATATAAAAATAATAATTTACCCTTTTTGTTACTCAGCTCTTTGATTTCTCGTGAACGTTTAAAAGATCAATTTGGAATCTGACAGAAATAAAAGATATTTTACAATTTAGCAACATAATTGTAAAATGTTTTATTTCTCAGTTCATAAAATTTCTTAGTCTAAAGTTATGAAATAATCAGTTGGAAGCTTCGATGACTTGATAATAAATTATACTGAAACAGTTCTGTATTTTAATGTGCCTTGTTTTCCTTAGGTATTGATTTGTGCTCTAAAAGAAAGGAGGACTAATTTAATATTTCATAGGACTTTTTTTTCAAAATCAAATGACTTTGAAATTTATTTGAAATTAGATAGCCATCTCTCCTGCAAAATGAGTGATTTTGAAAATAGTCTCTGTGTATTTAACTCTCCTTATTAAGGTATGATAATTCCCACGATGCTTCTGGTTGATGACCAGAACTGTTTCGCAAAATGTAAAAAGTTGCAGAAGATCTTTGGTAAGTAGAAAAATTCCACCATTCTCATGACTGCCCCTGTTTCTAGAACTCTCTAAACTGTGAATGATTCTGTGAGTCATCAAGTATGTTTCTTAGCCTAATAGATTCATCCTAAGCCTACTCTGAATGAACAACTCTCTAGGATGGAACAGAAGAGAGAGTAGAGTAGAAAAAATTTACCTTGAAGGGAAAAGAATTCCCTTCAAATTCTCAAATTCTGTCTTCCTGTGGTGGTCTGGAAAAACATGTTCTTAAACTTAGTCCATTCCTATGGGTGCGACCCCATTGTAAGTAGGTAGGACCTTTTGATGGGGCTATGTAGCTAAGGTGTGACCCATCTCAGTCAGGAGGGGTCCTAATCCCGTTACTGGAGTCCTTAATAAGCAGAATGATATTCAGACGGAGAGAAAGCCACAGGAAGGAAGAAGCTGAAGATCAGTGGAACCTGGAAGAGAAGAGAGAGGCCAGCAGAGGTCACCATGTGCATTGCCATGTGACAGAGCAGTGAAGGAACAGGGGTCACAAGTAGCCAGCCCCAGAATGCCAGTCTTCACAAAGAAAGCATCACCTTGATGATGTCTAGACTTCTCCAGCCTCAAAACCATGAGTCAATAAATTCCCATTGTTTGAACCAACCCATTGCATGGTATTTGCTTTAGCAACAAGTAAAATAAACACTTCCATTGCATTAAAATCAGATTTTATATTCAAACAGAATAATTCATCACATAAAATCAATCACTCCACACCTCAGTTTCCTTGTCTGAAAAATGAGAATAATTACATCCAAGGTTGTCATGAGAAGTGAATGAGATACTGGATGTTCACAGACTGTTCATATAGTGGAAGAGAATGTGTACCACGGTTGATTTAAAGCCAACTCTGATACAAGAATTTCAAAACCATATTAAAATCACACATACAATCTCGACAGCTGCAGAGTCAGACTCCATGCAAAATGTGTTATTCCCATAGTGGTTATGCTGAAAGCCCTTATTTTGATACCACCACATTCAAATGTGAATGAATTAAAGCCTAGTACCTCCCAACAACCTGCCATCAAATACAATTAATATTGCTGCATTCAATGAATAGAGTTTTCTTCTGCTGTCCAAAGTCTCTTTCTGGCAAGTGGATTTTTCAACAGAGTTAGAAATGAGAGAGGAGGTTGACAATATGCCCCCTTTTCTGCCTCATTTACTGACATATACAGTATTAACAGGCAGGATGACCTTTATCTGGTTCCACTCTCAGAGAGGCAGCCAGCCTATGAAGCATTGTTCCTCCTGCACTTTTCAGGGGTCTGAGAAATGCCTTCCAGAGGTGAAAGGGTCCATATCTCCCAGAAGCAAAGCCAAAATCTATGCATCGGAGAAGTATGCTTACAGAATGTATGGCCTTTCTATCACCACCTAGCTTTTATAAAAACAATGTTTACATGAGTTCAGTGGAAATCAATAAAACACACAAGTTTTTAATTTCCCTCTAGTAGTACAGAAAGCCTATTATTACCAAACCCAGCTCAGATATCTGGCATTGTTGGTTTTTCAAATTAGTTAACTTCGTTAATTTATTTGCTTACATATTCTCTACTGTACTCAAATGATTTACAGGGATGTACAGAGACACATGCATCATGCAGACTACTATAAAACTCCGACTGAATATTGGTCTAAGTTACTATGCAGCGCTTCAGGGAGATCACTGTGTCTCTGCTTCATCAGAACAGGAGTGTGTTTGCTCTCGGGGATGGTGTCGCAGGTGTCATATTCATAGACTAAATATCAACCAACCAGACTTACTCATCCAATGGCAACTAAGATAAAAATCACTGGGTATTTGGGAACAGCAAACCCTGGCCTCAAAGATTTAATTCTCAGTGGATTATTCTCTTCAACTTTCAAATAAAAGAAAATAATGAAAGCACACATATGAAATGACAAAAAAAATGTCTTCAAAGACAGGGTCCAGAAGATGGGTATGAGAACCCCTGCTCAGAGTAAGCCTGACACACAACAGACAGTCAATAAATGGTGGCAATTATTACTCCCATAAGTTGAGGTTTGTCAACAGTATTTTACAAATGAAGAAAGTGAATTTCTGGAAAAATATTCAATAATTCTCAGCTTTGACCACACAAAAGAAATGTCTCAAGTGCTTAAAAAAATACCAGTATCAGGGCTTTAAAAAAAAAACACTACTCCTATCACAAGTCAGTCAAATCACAGCTTACAGCAGGAAAATCCAAGCATAGATTATTTTTTTAAAACTCCACAGGAGGTTATAATAGAAATTTAGAATTGAGAACCAATGGGCTGAAGCCATACATTTCTTTTTATGACCCATCATCTACTTATCCACCACAGGTCTTTATGCCACCTGTTATACCAGCAGCCTCTAAAGTGGAAGGGATACAAGATGATCTACTGGGTTCCAGAAAAAAATATTGTATCTTTCATTTATTTATATTTAGTTTTTATCTTATCCACTTTAAATTTCTATTTGTGTACATCGTACGTATGCCCATAATATATTGTAGGTTGGCAAATGTGTATAACATAAATAAATATACTTATGGGCAGGATGCATACTCAAATATCAGGTTAGACAATGAAAAAAGTTTGGAAAATACTAGATTTCCATAGAAAGAAATGTGGATCTAAGGTCACCTCAGGAGACATCATTAAGCAGAGCAAAATTTACAGAATGGGCTGGGGAAAGGGGAGCTGTGTAAGGAGGCGCTTACAGAACTTAGGTGGCTTGCCCATCATAAGATATTCATTTAACAGAGCAGACACCAGGATCTGAAGCCATAAAACGTACTTTAGCGCAAGTTCCACTCTGCTGGCTCTAAAATAATAACTTAGAACAATGTCAACACCAAATAAAAGAAATCATCAATAAGCATCACTAAATTTTTGAAGAAACCACATAAAAAGAAAATGAGGAAAGACAGAACATTTGTTGATTCCTGCCATGTGCAAGGAAAACACATCACTCACTCACACACACACACACACAGTTTGAGCACATATACTTTCCATATATTACCTGTTAATTCAATCATAATAGTTTAGTGAGGAAGGCAATATGAGGCCATTTATAAATGAGGAAACTGAGGTTCAGAGAGATTTAGTAACTTACCCAAGGACACAAAGCACCTAAGCAGCAATGTGGGATTTGAACCCTAGGAATATTTGACTTCAAATACTAATGGAATGCAGCCAGAGCAAGAAACACATTTTTTGTCATCATGATCTGTTCAATAGACACATATTTATTCAAGTGTAGCAAATGTTTCATAAAATAATAGTTAACCTCACACCCCTTTTGGCACTGGTTATGATCCACTAAGTTAATTTCACTACCAAGAGAAGGCTCTTGACCCAAAGTGTTTTTAAAAAACAAATCATTTAACCTTACTACCCATGCCACCCAAGAAGCATATCCTAAAAGCAATACTTTCCAGGTATATCATAACATTGTGATTCTACTAAAGTATCTAGCAATGTGCCAACAAGGAAGGCATATACCTAGGAAGTACTACCTGACCAAAAAGAGTGAAGCTTCTGGATCTCTGTCTTTGACCCTCAGGGGGTATAGATCAGGGTCCCCTGGAACTGTATGTCTAAGGCAAAAACACCCTATCCCTAACCCTAAAACC
>PVIY010039243.1:0-23263 GCA_004026745.1 Myrmecophaga tridactyla
AGCACTTAAATATGAAATAAATGATATGTCCAAGAAAAGTACTAGCAGTAAAATGGCAGGATGCAATTTTTTCAAACTACTACAGCAGGGGAGAAAACACACCAACAGTTGGTCTCAACTCTTATTAGCAGAGGTAGCTAGATCTTTTAAGGGGCACAAAAGGGAAGGGAAATTGGGAGCTGAAAAATCAGTGAGAGGGGTCTAGAGGAAGCCTAAAGGGTTAGTTAATGAGCTTACAGAAAAGGAGCAGAGTTGTGCAGTCCTTTCCCAAAACAGTACATTCTGTGGTTTAGCAGAATTGCCTTGTCTTAGGTAAGAACTCAGTAAGGGGTCAGAAGTATATCCAACAATTTGGCCTAGCATTAGAAGAGTTAACATAAAGTTTGCACTAGTAAGCAGTGCCAATCAGATTCTTTTGCAATGATGTAACAAGAGACCAACAAGCTAAAAGTTCATTCTTGGGAAAAACTAATAGACAAAATATCAGAGAATATTTTAGCAAGGGGAAAGCACAAATAAAAAAATATTAGGAAAGAAGAAGGGCACATAAAGCATTTATAAATATCTAATAAAATACTATGGAAAAAAATAAATACCAATGAAATTGAAAAATACAGTTATGGATAGATCTTGAAATCATCCTTTTGAACGAAAAAAATTAGAAGCAGAATGAGATTTAGAGTACATTATTATTTATATAAATTTCAATCATATACGTATAGACCCCAATATGATTTACAAGAATATATGCATAGTTAAGGGGCTTTCTCAAAATAACAGTGTGGTTTACTAAGTCGGGGGGAGGATAGTGTTGCTGAAAGGCGTATCCAGCATGCATGCTGATAATGGAACAGTACTTTGCAAGGATCAAAACATGTGTCTTATGCGCTGAGGACTATACAGTCCTCAAGGCAGTGGATCTGATGTACACTGACAACAATTAAACACAAACCTTTAATTTAGGTTTAAATTAAAACTTTAGGGCTCCCAGTCATTGCTCATCAAACTCCAGTACACCCTAATTATTGGTGTGGGTTACTGGGGGAAAACCTGGTTACTCCAGGTTCAAATAAGGGTCAGGAAGGTGCTCTAGAGCCTTGGAATTAGGATTCTGGGACGAGGGAAGTACATAGAGGGGATGAATCTGGGTTTTAAAATTGTAATGAACGTGAGACCAATTTTGGTGGAACGCTTTGTACATATTCATAATATCAGCTATTTTGCAGAAGTCTGATAGAAATCCTAAAAGTCGAGCTGGTAAGTTGATTGGCATCTCATTGTCACCCACTGACTAGAGAGGAACCTGATTAGAGCAAAGTGGTTAAATAACAGGGAGTTGTAGAGTCATGTGTGATAAAGAAGTGACTGGAGGCTTACGGCGCTGGGTGTTGGTAGCCCACCCAAAGGAAACTGGATGCTCCTCTTGAACAAAGGATCTTAGGCAACCGTCAGGAAAGTCTCAATCTGAGTACCTCTCAAAGGACACCCCCACATAAAAATAAAAGGGCTAGGATGGCTTGAAGTGAGAAACCAACCCAAAGATGGACAAACCTGGGTATCCCCAAGAGAGAACAGTAGAGTAGGTCAGTAGAGGTGGGACTTCTCAGGCACAGAATCCATGGGCAGTTTTCATGGATGGCTCAGAAGCCTGGGCCAATGATATGTGAACTTCACAAAGATTAAGAGGTATGACAAAGGTTATCCTGCAGGGCTTCTTACTGGAATACAGCTTTACTCATAATTCTTCAGTATTCTTCAAGTACAATCTTCTTAACCATGGAGTTTTTAGCTTTATTCCTCTCAAAAATCTGCTTCCTTTGTTAGGGGCTGGTTCTCCTTGGTAGTCTGTCCCCATATAGTCATAGTACCCTGTGATGGTTCCTAATGTTTCTGGAATGTTCTCTGGCACTGTCCCCCAAAGTATAATCTAAATGTTCTCTATAGAGAAGCCCTGGTCTTCGGTGTCCCCAGGCAGTATCACAATCCTAACTGCTTGACTTTCTGGCCCCAGGTGCCCAAATTCCTCTTAGCCTACAGGGCAGTACAAGTAGCCACATCTAGAATCCAGTAATTTTAAAGCACTGATGGCCATTTCTGTTATCCCCTCATCCATATTCACATGCTTTTATTTAACTATCACTTATATAATAATGTCTCTCAATGTATCAGTCAATCAATTGACTCATAGATAAATAGAAAATTTTAGCTTAGAATTCTTTTCAGGGGTCCAGGTCCATTTTTACTACTGATCACAAGTCCCTCAGACAGAAAACTCAATATTTACAAAGCTAAAAAGGTATGGACAAAATATTAATGTAGGTTAACATTGTTGCTATAATTGAACATCAGATTTGAATGCAAGGAGCCAACATATAAAATAAATCATCTGAAATTGCATGGCTTTTTTTCAGAGAGCGGAAGATATACAACTTTCTCAGTGGAGACAGAGTGAACTCATATCTTCTAACACATTTTTCACATGGGACCTAATATAGAATATTTGAACTACAAAGTAGATAATGGCTTTTTTCACCTTTATAGAGCAAATGCAGAATAAATTTTCATATGGCTATTTTTGTTAATGACTCTCAATGAAAGCTAAAGTTATAACAAAAGGCATCTCAGTGAAGGAGAATCTGTAAGGTGGTGAGCTAATATGGCATGGCCCTTCTTTTGATACTGAAAAATTGCTGGATCCCAACCATTTATCTTGTTTTTGAGAACACTTATAGACTGTAATAAATCATTTCTAGTGAATTTATAGAAATATTGGTGAGAGTTTTTGAAAAATATGTAACAGCATGTCATAGCTGAGCTGATGCCAAACATAGACTACATCAGTCCTGAGATGGACAATACCCCTCTGTTCACACTTATATTATTACAATTTTGTTTTATAGCTCACCTTAGCAGCATCAATAATTTTTGTGAAAGAGAATGGCAGGGTAAATGAAGCAAATAGAAAGTTCCTAGGGCACCCAGGACTCTTATGGGGATTAACCCTGCCACCAAATGCCCCCAGCACAGGTATCCAGGGGGCTACATGCTTTTTCCCAACAATCAGTTCCCACCCCACACCAATAGTTAGTCTCTACAAAGGGAAGAAAACCTTTCTCTACAATCTGAAAACAGAACGAACAAATTCCCTACAGAAGGCGGTGGGAAAAAATTCACCTATAGGGTCGTGGGTGGTCAGTAAATGACCATCGCTCTCAAGGTTAGACCCATCAGAACAATGCCTGCCACTGTATTAAATCATTAAATCAGAAAGAAGGCAGAATCATTTCAGAAAAGACTCACAAAACACCTAAATGTAGAGATGGAGGAGCTTAGACATAGCTGTGTGTGACAATAGAAACTGTTCATAATTTTAGGGGCCTCATTTTTATGAAATTTAATCCGATTGGTGTCCCCTTGTTATATGCATTGCAGTGACCATCGGCAGAAAACCAGACTGAATGTGTTTGGAATATCCCTCATCTTGAACACTCTGTGTAAAAGAAGAGGATGGCTAAGGTACTAAAATTAGGTGGGTGAAGTATTATTTATGCAGTTGTTCCAATAAAATTACCTTACATAGGATTTACAAGCCATTGATTTCACTTCCAAAAAGAAATCCCTAGTTGCAGAGGCTTCAATGAAGAAACATTTAATGTTGAATTAAAACCAATTTTACACATTCTGTTCCAGAAAATAGAAGAGGTGGGGCTATTGCCCCTACCATTTTATAAAGCCCAATACCAAACCAGAGAAAGGTAGTAAAAAAAAAAAAAAGAAAAAGAAAATTACAGACAAATATCTCTTACAAACTTACATGCAAAATTTCACGACAAAATTTTAAGAAATTGAATCCAGCAATATCTAAGAGGCTAAAGAAAAATGATGTGATCATCTCAACTGACAGGAAAAATCATTTGACAAAATTCAACACTTCTTCATGATAAAAATTCTCAGCAGTCTAGGCACAGAGGGAGACTTTCTCACTTTGATAAAGAGCATTTACCAAAGATCATTCTAATTATCTCTACGTCTCCCCCCCTCCCCCATCTCTCTCTCTCTGTTAGTGGTGAAAGACAGCATGCTTTCCCCCTAAGATCGGGACCGAAGCAAAGATATCTGCCCTTACTACTGCTATTTAACAAAGCACAGGGAGTTGTAGCCATTGCAAATAAAGCAAGTAAAGTAACAAAAGGTGTAAAGATCATACAAGAAGAAATAAAACTGTTCTTTTTCACAGACGACATGATTAACTACACAAACTATTCCAAGGAATCTAAAAAAATCCTAGAACTAATAAGTGAGTTTTTCAAGTTTACAGGATAGAAGATGAATACATAAACATCAATTGCATTTCTATTTGCTAAATCATTACAAAAGAGATGTTCTATTTAGGTAGAAACATAACAATATACGTATCAGATCTGTAAGATGACAGTTATAATATGCTAATGAAACAAATTAGAGACCTAAATAAATGGTGAGACATACAATATTCATGAATTGGAAGACATAACATAGAAAAAAAATCACTTTCCCTCAAATTGATTTATAGTTTTAGGTAATTCCCATTAAAGTCCAGCAAGGTTATTTAAAATTTATATAGGAAATCAAAGGCTTGAAAATAGCTAAAACAATCTTAAAATACAATAAACTGAGAAAAATACCTAACATTATGACTTTCTAGAAAGGCACAATAATCAAGACAGTGTGACACTGGCAGAGGGATACACAGAAATAGACTAGAAAATCTAGAAAGAGACTCACTCAAATATGTCCAAATTATTTTCCACAATGTTGCAAAAAATTCAATTAAGGTAATACTTCTGTCATGGTCAGGTTCATGTGTCAACTTGGCCAAGCTGTGGTACCTGTATGTCTGGTTGGGCAAGTGCTGGCTTGTCTGTTGTGATGAGGACATTTCATAGAATTAGATCATGATCACGTCAGCTGCATCCACAGCTGATTCCGTTTGTAATCAGCCAAAAGGGAGCGTCTTCTGCAATGAGTGATGCTTAATCTAATCATGGGAAGCCTTTTAAAGAGGATTCAGATGAGACAGGCTCTATTCCTGCTTTGGGTGGTGAGCATCTCCTGTGGAGTTCGTCCAGACCCTCCATCAGAGTTGTCGGCTTCATAGCCTGCCCTGCGGATTTTGGATTCTGCATTCCTGAGGTCACATGAGACACTTTTATAAATTTTATATTTGCGAGTGTTCACTGTTGATTCTATTTCTCTAGAGAACCCTAACTAATACATCTTGGTACCAGGAGTGGGGTCACTCAAAAGAGCAAACACCTGTCTCTGGGCTACGAGCCGATGCATGGGAGTCACCATCTTAGTGCAGCTCTGGACAGCCGCATGGGGTCTTGGGTGGGTCCACTCTCCTGGCCCGAGGCTTCTTAACTTTAGACCTCAGCCTCCATGGTTTTGCCTCTGAAGTTATTTTTCCTCCAATGTGTCCCTTCTCTGAACCCCCAGTCCAGACTGGCAGCAGCTCTGTATATACAGGTCCCACAGCACTCTCGCTGGCTTTCTATGCAGTAGCCTTGGATCATGCCCATCAGAAATAAGGAGTTTCCACAAATCCTTCCTGGATAACTCCATGTCCGATCCTGGCTTTCTCTGAAATGGCTGACTGCTTCCACATCTGGCCAAATCCTCACATGGAGCACTATTCTTTGGGGTCTCCCTTTCTGGAGGCCCAGAATTTTCCAGAACTTCAATTTCTGCTTTCTTCATATCCAAGAGTTCAGCTCTCAGCTTATCTCTTTCCTGTCGCATTTCACTGTAAGCTGTGAGGAGAAACAAGGCTACACTTTCCACATTTAATTTGGAAATCTCTTCTGCTAAATATCCAAGTTCATGGCTTTTAAAATCTGCCTTCCAGCCAAAGCCACTAGTCAAATTTGCCAGATTATCTGCCATTTAAAACAAGGATTGCCTTCCTTCCAGTTTGCAAAAATATGTGCCTCATTTCTGTCTAAGGCTTCATCAGAGGTATCTTCAGAGTCTACATTTCTACCAATAGTCTCTTCAAAACATTCTAGGCCTTCTCTATCAAGCTTCTCACAACTCTTCCAGAATCTTCCCCTTATCCATTCAAAAAGTCATTCCAACATGTTTGGTGTTTGCAAATTGCAGCAGCAGCACCCCACTCTCCAGTACCAAAATCTGTTCTGGTTTGCTAGCTGCCAGAATGCAACACACCAGAGATGGATTGGCTTTTAATAAAAGGAGATTTATTTTGTTAGCTCTTCAGATGAAAGACAGTTAACTGTCATCTGAGATTCTTTCTTATGTGGGAAGGCTCAGGGAAATCTCTGCTGACCTTCTCTCCAGGCCTCTGGGTTCCAACAACTTTCCCTGGGGTGATTCCTTTCTGCATCACCAAAGGCCTGGGCTGAGCTGCTAGTGCTGAGATGAGGAATGCCAAGCTGCTTGGGCTGTGCTACCTTGCGCTCTCTCATTTAAGCACCAGCCAATTAACTCAAACATCATTCACTGCAGCAGGGACACCTCCTAGCTAACCGCAGATGTAATCAGCAACAGATGAGGTTCACGTACCATTGGCTCATGTCCACAGCAACAAAACAAGGTGCCTTCACCTGGCCAAGTTCACCTGGCTCCAGTTTCAACAAATGATACTGGAGCAATTGGACACCCACTGGCAAACTAATAAACCTTGAACTAAGTCTCCTACCTTATACAAAGTAAATTCAAAATGGATCATAACTTAAATGTATAAAACAAATATGTACAACTTTTAGGAATATAACAGAAGAAAATCTCCAAGACCTAGAGATAGACAAAGAGTTCTTAGACTTGACACCAAAAGCACTGTTCATAAAAGGAAAATTGATAATTTGGAATTCAACACAATTAAAAAGTTTGCTCTGTGAAAGAACCTGTGAAGAGAATGAAAACTAAAGACTTGGAGAAAATATTTGCAAACCACATATCTGACAAAGGATTTATTTATAAATATAAAAAGAACTATCAAATTCAACAGTAAAATCCCAAACCAAAGCCAAACCCGAACAATCCAGTTAAAGGAAAAAGACACAGACCTTTCACCAAAGATGACATGAAGATGGCAATAAGCACTTTAAAAGATGTTCAACATCACTTTCATCAAGAAAATGTGAGTTAAAATAACAATGAGATATAACTACGTAGAGTGCTAAAAAAATATAGAATAATGATAATGCCAAATGCTGATGCAATCTAATAAATTATATATACAAATATTAGATTTATATAGGTATATAAATTAAAATTATATATATATATACACATATGTATATAAACTTTTGGAGAGGAAAGAAAGAGTGTATCCTTAGAGGGATATTTTATGTATATAAAATCAAGGAACATATGTGACGAAGTAGACTCAAGACTCATAAGAGGAGCTACTCCCTAAAGAAAATGCCACTTCTTCCTCAGAGAATGAAAGAAAAGAAAATTGGATGTCATAGACCAGGGTTCCATAAACTAACATTTACTTAGTAACCTCTTAACTAATCTGTGGAGGATGAAGTTGCTGAAGTTGTGGATAAAGTTCTGAAAACTCTAGAAAACATTCAGATTTCTCTGGTATGGTTTGTATATTCTCTCTTGGGCATGAGAGTGAAAGATAGGTGTGCTAGTTTGAAACTGTTATGTACCCCATAAAAGCCATGTTCTTTTCCTAATCCAATCTTGTGGGGGCAAACTTACTGTTTAGAGTGGAAACCTTTGATTAGATTGTTTCCAAGGAGATTGACCCACTCAGTTATGGGCATGGCCTTTTGATTAGATGGAGATGTGACTCTGCCCATTCAAGGTGGGCCTTGCTTAGTCTAATCAAATCCTTTAAAAGGGGAAACATTGTTACAAAGGTAGTTCAGTGGTAGAAGTCTCACCTGCCATGTGGAAACCTGTGTTCAATTCCATATACTTCCCATAAACAAACAAAAATTCAACAAATGGTGCTGCAATAATAGGATACTCACATGGAAAAAGAATGAAATATGACCCCTACCATACAGCATACAAAGAAAAAAAAAAGAGCTTTCTGGAGAAAGCTCAGAAATGACACAGACACAGAAATTGGAGTGCACCATATTACATTTGGATATTTGGAGTGCTGACAGAGAGAGCAGATGCCTAGACATGGATGTTCAGAGATGCAGAGCCCAGCAGACATCACTATGTGTCTTCCCATGAGATGCTAAGTAAGCCAGAAGCCAGAAGGTCCATAGGGGTTGAGAGAGCTGCTTGAGGCTGGGAGAGAATGCAGACACCAGCCACGTGTCTTCCCATATAATAGATATCAGCCTTTCTTGCTTCAAGGTATTTGTTTCTGGGTGCCTTAGTTTAGACATTTTTATGGGCTTAGAATTGTAAACTTGTAATTTATAAAATCCCCTTTATAAAAGCCAACCCATTTCTGTGTATATGGTATTCCAGCAGCTTTAGCAAGCTAAAACAATGGATCAGGCATTTTATCTTTCATTTAAAAGATTGCATTTTATTTTGTTCATCTATATAGCATGGTTGAATTGGAAATGGATTTTTAAATTGTCAGGCAGCTTTGAAATTATTCTATGTTTTTGAAATGATTTGGTGGTTTGCATTCTACTTTTATTTTTACTAGACTATTAGCTTCATAAAACCAGGAACTGTGTGTTTATATAGTTTATATAACTGTATATTAACAGTTATAGGCTCAGTCTGTACATACTTTCTCTAGATACAGTATTTTTTACTGGTAGACACTCAATAAAAATTCGTTGAAAGAATGAATTAACTCATACTATACTCTCTCCCTAAATTGAGACATAATATTAAGTGTCTTACTTTCATCTTTGTTGAGCAAACAGATTTCATTCTGTCTCCACCTTCTCTTTTATGTTGTAAATATTTCTGTTGTTTTCATTAGGGAATTGAATTGTACTAATAATAGGGACCTTTATTTTATATAAAATCCATTAACTTAAAACAATTACTTGAAAGGCTGTAATTGTTTTTCAACAGTAAAATAGTCTCAAGATCACATTTAAAATATCAGTATTCTTTCTTCAGAATTGTGTCTTGTTTAAATGTATTTTCATTAAAGTGGACTAAAACTTTTTATATTTCTATGGGATTAATAAACCATGATTTATGAGCATTATTTTTCCAATGTTTTCTTTTAAGGTGAAGAAGCATTTAAGTGTTGAGTTTTCACTTTTCAGGAACACAAAGAAAGAATGGTGAGTGTATCAGTCAATACTTCAGTACAAAACAAATGGCACATTCAAATTAGGAAAATTCAAGGAGGGTTCAATAAAGGAACTACTATACATATAAAAGTGTGGGCAGGTACAGTAACTCAACCAAAGATAGTGCAATGCAATAAGAGAGGGATGTTCAACATTATGACAGCCATGTGCATGTACTGCAAGTATTTTCTTCAAGAGAACCTGCTTTAGGGAACATAGGCAAATGAAATCTCCAGCTACCACACCATTGGGTCACCAAATATTTTTACACCAAAGCCACTCTTTCCCTGAGCTGTTCCCACTCAAGATCTGTGCATTGCAAATACTAGTTTTGGCCTATTCTTCTGTGATAAGGGATGCCCCTAATAAGCAACATTGGCTAGTTGACTGCTCAGTGGCCTGGGTGAACATTTATTAGAATTTCATTACAGTCAGAGACCAAATCCTCCCGCCATCTACTTCTACCTGCCCAGGTGTCATAACCTGAAGGCTCTCCCTATCTATTTATTTATGCTTCAAAGGTATATACCCCAATAAATCTGTTGAACCTCTAATTTCATCTTGACATCTGCTTCTTGGAAGACATCCTTCTTAGTTACAAGGATGAGGGAAGTGAGAATTTGCTGGAAACAGAGGAGTCAATTTTTGAAGAACTGGGATACTTACAGACCAAATAACTCCAAAGAAAGATACCTGGGCTAAAATTCTATTAAATGTCATTGCATTTTGTTCTAGTTTGCTAGCTGCTGGAATGCAATATACCAGAAATGGAATGGCTTTTAAATAGGGGAATTTAATCACATGCTAGTTTACAGTTCCAAGGCTGAGAAAATGTCCCAATTAAAACAAGTCTATAGAAATGTCCAATCTAATGCATCCAGGGAAAGATACCTGGGTTCAAGAAGGCCGATGAAGTTCAGGGTTTCTTTCTCAAGTGGAAGGCACATGGCAAACACAGTCAGAGTTTCTCTCTCATCTGGAAAGGCACATGTTGAACACAGTCAGGGTTCCTCTCTCATCTGGAAGGGTACATGATGAACATGGTATCATCTGCTAGCTTCTTCTCCTGGCTTCCTGTTTCATGAAACAACCTGGGAGGCATTTTCCTTCTTTATCTCCAAAGGTCGCTGGCTGGTGGACTTCTGCTTCTCATGGCTATGTCGTTCTGCTCTGCTCTGTGTGAATCTCTCATTCTCCAAAATGTTTCCCCTTTTATAGGACTTCAGAAGCTAATCAAGACCCACCCAAATGGGTGGAGACATGTCATCACCTAATCCAGTTTAGTAACCACTCTTGGTTAAATCACATCTCCAGGGAGATGATCTAATTACAGTTTCAATAATAGGGATTAGAAGAAACAGCTGCCTTTACAAGAGATTAGAATTAAAACATGCCTTTTCTAGGGTACATACATCATTTCAAACCTAGCACACTTTTATTCCTTTCCTCTCTATGACTCCTTGCTGAGTTTCCTCAGTGGCAGAAACTAACTGAAGCTGCAGTGTGAGATGGTCCATCGATACTGTTCATATAGAACTCAAGAGGCAAAGAGAAATGTGAAAGAGAAAGGAGAATGATCTGGAGGGGTGAACAGAAGATATTAGGTTCAGTATATGAAAAGACAGAAAAAAAAAACAGGCATCTTGCTTATTTTTTTCTCATTGTCTTAAAACATTATAAAATGGTTCTTTGTGAGAAATATTTTTTTTAAATTTCTCAACTGTTAAAGAAAATATTTCTTCCACTACAATTGTCAAATGAAGAAATGATCAATGTGAGAAGCTTACCTGAAAATGGATCTAACAGGCTGAAAGGAGAAATGTGAGAAGGAAGAGAACAGCTTTCTGACAATATTTATTATCTCTCCAACAATAACTGACATGAGAACTGCTCCTACATTTTTCTATTTGATTTTCTTTTTACTTCAGTCAATTTAGACTGGATTTTGTCACTTATACTGAGAGAGTCCTGATGAGAATAGATTAATGGCTAGAAGTTGTCTTAATATTATCTGAAATGCTGACTGCATTATCAAGAAATTCAGAGATTTGTAATGACTGAGCAAAGAGACTATAAGAAAGTTATCAAGACACAGTGGTCCCAAGTGGTCCTGGAAATGATTCTCTGACAAGCTGAGAAATAACAATAGTGATACAGCTCTGGGAAGTGAAGTTGATCGAGTTTCCTTTTCCACCACGTCTACTGTGGCATCCTGATCCCTAGGTTCAGCTAACTGGAACCAGACAAGACTTAAGAGACCTGGCCAGGCAAACATCTAGCTGCCTTCTATCAAATTTTGTGACAGAGATAAGACAGTTCTACTAGAACTGCTCAAAAAATGATTTTTTAAAAATTGCTTGTCTCCATGATTGACTGAATCTGGGTTCAAGAACTTACTCTGGAAAGAAGTGACCAAGATATCCTCGCTCATTCTATTCCTATTTATTAAGAACTAATTATATGCAAGGCAATGTGTTTTGTCCTAAGGATATAATAATGAGGGAAAATAAAATAATTACGTTACTTACAATCTAGTGGAAAGACAGAAAAGAGAGGTTAGGTGAAAAGATTCAGTGGATTGAACTGCTCTTTATCTCTTCCAACTTTTTCTAGCCTGCCCACCTAAAGAGAAGACATTGACAAACTAATAGCTACATTTCCTAGTCTTTCTTGATGCTAATATTTCAGATATGAATGAGGTTCCAATAAAATGCAGTTGTTCCAAACTTGAATTTAGAGCAAGGGCTGGCAGAGAGAGGAATGGCAGCAAAGATGCATCTATTTTGTTGGTGCAAGTTGCAGCAGGCAAAGCATGGATCTGGAGGACTAGCCTCTTGGTAGCTTTAGAATAGTTAAGGCTAAGATTATACCTGGCTTCCCAGGTCTTTTAATAATTTTCTAAGCCTCTAATCATCTATTTAAAATTATTTGTGCTTAAGTTAGCAAGTATGTTTCTCTTATCTGCAACTGAACCCTAACTGATTCAGCATAATCTTTTTATATAGTGTAATAAATAATTCAATAGAATTACAGATTACTCTGGAAACATGTAAAGCTGACTTAACCCAGTCTTGGAAGGTAAACATAAACTGAGTCTTAAGGAAGATATTAGAAAGTTGGAGTTAGAAGTATGTGCTGCAGAGAAAGAAGTACTTGCAAAGCCCAGGCTAGTCTAGACAATAATGATATATAAGACAAGGTAATCTCAGTGATAGGAAGGAAAAAAAAGAAGGATAAGGGGAGAGGTGACTAGGGAAGAATAGAATGGAAGCTACTTCAGTGTTTTGAGGATAAAGTGAATAATCATCTTTGGTTTTAAAATGAATTATGTTTATCTACATTGATTACGATGGCAGCTACATGAATCTACATATGTGACAGACTGGCATAGAACTATGCACACATATTGTGCTAAATTCAATTTTCTGGTTTGATATTGTACTATGGTGTTCCAGTTTGCTAGCTGCGAGAATGCAATATACCAGAAACAGAATGGCTTTTATAAAGGGGAATTTAATAAGTTGCTAGTTTATGGTTCTAAGGCTGAGAAAATGTCCCAATTAAAACAAGTCTATAGAAATGTCCAATCTAAGGCATCCAGGAAAAAATACCTTGGCTCAAGAAGGCTGATGAAGTTCAGGGTTTCTCTCTCAAGTGGAAGGCACATGGCAAACACAGTCAGAGTTTCTCTCTCATCTGGAAGGGCACATGGTGAACATGGTATCTGCTAACTCTTCTCCTGGCTTCCTGTTTCATGAAGCTCCCTGGGAGGCATTTTCCTTCTTCATTGCTAAAGGACACTGGCTAGTGGACTCTGTTTCTCATGGCTATGTTATTATGCTCTGCTCTCTCTGAATCTCTCATTCTCTAAAACGTTTCTTCTTTTATAGGACTTCAGAAACTAATCAAGACCCACCCAAATAGGTGGAGACATGTCATCACCTAATCCAGTTTAACAACCACTCTTGATTGGGTTACATCTTCAGGGAGATGATCTAATTACAGATTCAAACATACAGTATAGAATAGTGATTATTCTGCCTTTACAAAATGGGATTTAAATTAAAACATGGCTTTTCTAGAGGACATACATCCTTTCAAACCAGCACATATGGTTATATAAGATGTAACCGGTAAATGAAACTAATTGAAGGGTACATAAGACCACTGTTTAATATCTTTACAACTTCTTGTGAATCTAGACTTATTTAAAAATAAATGCTAAAATCATTGAACCTTTTCTAAAGGAGGCAAGAATGGAAACAGGGAAATCAGTTAGTCATTACTTAAGATGTGAGATGATAGTGGGTTAGAGAAGTATGCTATTTTAGGAGAAGCTAAGAACTAATTAGATTGTAATATAATTTAAAAATTTTGGAGGTATAACTAGGAAGTCAAAAGGATTTTATGTGGGCAACCAGGTTAGTGCTAATGCCCTTTACTGAGATAAGGGCATGTAGGTATTGGAAATAATCCAAGTATAGGAAAAATCAAAACAGGATTTCTCTTTTGGAAATATTAAATTAGAGATGCCTACCATATATTCAAATATTAAATGAGAGAGGAAGCAAACATGCATGGTGTTGAAGAAAGATAACAGGGATGAAGATAAATTGTGGAAGTCATCATTAGATAATATATTTAAAACCAGGACTCTAGATGAGGTCATTGGCAAAGACACAAAATAGAGATAGAAAAAAAGGCCTGAAAACTGAGTTCCAGAGCTAAGGATTAATTGATACACAAAAATTATTATAATCTGAACATTTTAGGGTACAATTTGGATATGGAGTTGATAAGCATAATTAATGGATTTTAGGCATATCTAAATATTGTGAATGTTCATAACTAAGGAGATGAATAGTCTATATTAAATAAATAAATTTTATTTATTTATTAAACATAACAACATACAAACATGAACATTCTTGCCATCTGATCATTTCATTCTTGATATATAATTAATAACTCACAGTATCATCACATAGTTGTATATTCATCATCATGATCATTTCTTAGAACATTTGTATCAATTCAGAATAAGAAATGAAAAGAAAACAGAAAAAAATTCAATGTACCACACCCCTTATCCCTCCCTTTCAATGATTACTAGCATTTCAATCTTCTAAATTTATTTTAACATTTGTTCCCCTTATTATTTGTTTTTAATCCATATGTTTTACCCACCTGTCGATAAGGTAGATAACAGGAGCATGAGACACAAGGTTTTCGCAATCACACAGTCACATTGCAAAAGCTATATCATTATACAATCACCTTCAAGAAACATGGCTACTGGAACACAGCTCTCCATTTTCAGGCAGTTCCCTCCAGCCTTTCCGTTACATCTTAGCTAAAAAGGTGATATCTATTTAATGTGTAAGAATAACCTCCAGGATAACCTCTCGACTCTGTTTGGAATCTTTCAGCCACTCACACTTTATTCTGTCTCATTTCTCCCTTCTCCCTTTTGGTCAAGAAGGTTTTCTCAATCCTTTGATGCTGAGTCCTAGCTCATTCTAGGATTTCTGTCCCACATTGCCAGGAAGGTCCACACTCCTGGGAGTCATGTCCAACATAGAGAGGAGGAGGGCAGTGAGTTTGCTTGTCAGGTTGGCTGAGAGAGAGAGACGACATCTGAGCAACAAAAGAGGTTCTCTTGGTGTGACTTTTAGGCCTAATTTTATGTAGGCTTAGCCTATCCTTTGTGGGCTAAGTTTCATATGAACAAACCCCAAGATTGGAGACTCAGTCTATTGCTTTGGTTGTCCCCACTGCATATAAGAATATCAAGAATTCTCCACTTGGGGAAGTTGAATTTTCCCCCTTTCTCACCATTCCCTTAAGGGGGCTTTGTAAATACTTTTTTATTCACTGTTCAAATCACTCTGGGATTTATCGGGGCATCACGCTGGACAAACTTACAAAATCTCATGCCCTACTCAAGGTTCCATGTTCTATGATGCTCAATTAAGCTACCCACATAAGTTATGTTAGAAATGCACTAGTCAAAACATAAATTACTGCTAACCTAAAGTTCCAGAACATATCCTGATAGACTACGTTTTTGTACCAAATGTTTATTTGATACAAAATTTATATTTTGACTAGTAGTAATTTTTTGTTTGTAATGAAAATGCTGTATTTGACCATAACGATAAATATATTCATAACCCTGATTATAAGAGCCAGTATCTGAGGTAATGCAAGGGGAAAGTTTAACTGCCCATGCTTCAGAGTATTGTTTTTCCACTAGATGGAGTTTCTTCCTTCTTATTTGTTCCTTCCCAAGGGTGGAGGAATGACTTAACCTCAGTAGTAAGTTTAGAGGATAAAACTGGAAATGTATCATCCACCCTTTTCTCTTCAATCCACAGAGAACATGTGTTCTGTTCCATTCCTTCATGGTAAGCAGTCTCCCAATTGCAATGTCTGAAGTTTTTCAGTCCTGCTTATAACTGTATAGGTAATTGTGACTAATTCTGGGGTTTACTTGTCCAGAGATATAATTCAAAGGTTCAAATATCAGATTATATCAATAAAAAAGTTTATATTTGTTCTCCAAAGTGTTACCATTCATTGTTTATTTTGTAATTAGTTCAGTCACTTGAGTGTAGAGAATGGGTACTATTAATCAAGTCTCCCCAAAAACCCAAAGAAAAGAGTTTTTAAAAGTTATTGGAAGATATGAAGGGCAAGTTATAGAAATGAAACAGAATATTTATCTTGGTTTTTGTTTTATTTTGTTTTTGTCTTTTTCTCATTAGTTATAGGTGAAGCATTTAACTCTAAATGAATTCTGAACTTTTAGAATCTAATTGACTATGTAAACACTTGTTTTTCAGTATACTCTATATAGTAATTTATATTAATTAAACTTAATAATTCATTGTCTTGTAATGAAAGGGTGGTGAATATCACTGAAGTGATTAAACTCCTACATATAAGACTACAAGAAAATGCTTTAATGAGCTTCAATGATAAAGGGACTATCATATAATAAGACAGGATTAAAGAGGTATCTCATTGGGAGGAGATTTTTAATTGGATTAAAAAAGACACATAGCTTGCAAACCCCAATAAATTTACAGGTCATAAATACCTTCACTCAGTCTGTGACACCTTTCCTCTGTTTTTATCAAAAGCCCCCCTTGTCAGTGAATAATACACAGGCAGTATAGACAATCTTCATTTTAATGAGGCTATCAGAATAAGTTTAACTTACTTAAACTTCAATGATTTGTGAGCATTCTCACCACCTGAACTAGAATAAAGAATAAAGAAATAATTTCCCTTATTACTAAGGCTTCCCTGTTTGTAGGCAAGAACATGCAATTCCATTAACATTTTGGAAATCTGATTATCTGAGAGTATTCATGAAAAATAACACTGATGGAAGTGCCATACACTGTGCTCAAAACTGCATGTGAAGCTGCTCTATAGGAAATCTAATAGGAAGAAGAATTTTGGGGTTGTGGCTCTAGAATTTGCATTGAAAGGAAGAGGAGACATAGGTCCTTCCCAGGCTGAGTAGAGCTGGAGAATCACTAGGCACTTCATACATATATTTATTATCAATAAATTCCAAGTTAACAGGAAAAGCTTAAACATCAATGTCATCATACTACAATAAAAAGAGATAAGACTTAATTGTCTTCCTCATACTGATTAGAGATAGAGATTTGAGATCAAATTAAAATACAAGTTATTCATTGTTCCAACCTCATTTCTCTGACCTAAGCTATACATGGTACTTCTAACTGCAAGATAACTCAAAGCCAACCAACTTTTTCCTCTCTTCCATCCTGATCTTTGAGTTTTTGAAACAAATCTGCTTCCCACATACTTCTATAATATGAGGGAAAGTGATTCGATAGGAGATTTGACTCACCAGAGGAGATGAACACTTGGCTCACAGAAAGTGCAACCTACTGATACATTAGAAGAATATATTAGGCAACTTGACATTAAAAGCATCATTTTATCTTCCCTGATGATCAAACCATCAAAAAACTTAGTGAAGTTACACATTTGCCAGTGATGGGTGGCGTTGCTGGACCTCTCTGTACTTTATGCCATAGTCCTCAAGAGCGCAGAGTCTATCTGCTTTGGTGAAGGATAATCTGACAAACTTGGCAGTAACAGACAAAGTGAATGTCCTGAGAAAGAACCTATCTTCCTCTTTGGCAGTTGTGGTCATTGTACATAACACATAAAGATAAAAGTTAAAACACAGAAACAGATAAAGAGAATCATATTTTTATTACTGTAGTAGTTGTGTTGTATTTTATTTTTCTTTTAAAATTTTTGGTAAGGTACTAACATTTTAAGTGAGTAGTATTTCCTCATCACTGATGTACTTTGAGGTTGACCATGAAAAGCTAAATTTTTCAAATCCATTTAGTTTCAAATGCATCTTTGAAGGACTGTTATTAAGATGAGTTTCCAGAAAGCAGATGCAGAGGCAGGATAGTTGATTCCTGGTTGAAAGCACCACCTACTTGGGTAACAGGAACAACTGCTACTCTTAGTACCCCTAACCTTATCAGAGTCAGCAGATTAAATCTGAAATAAAGGAGTAGTCTAACTCACATGTAATTCTGTCTCCAGAAGCAAATCCTTCCTATATTAGGACTTCAATTATCTGGAAACAAATTTGAATGAGAAACCCGGTACACTGTCCCAAATAAAATTTGCTCTCCAAGTATTTTGTCACAAAAATCAAGCTAACACTATTTTAACTCCTAAAACTATGTCTAGTTACAGTATAAAGCACTGAAGAAAATAGCTTGGCAAATTCAAAGAGCATTATGTTGATAAATATAATATTTGAACAATTTTTAAAATGATAAGAACATTATAAATGCATGTTCCATAGCTAGCAATTGGTCCTCAAACCACATTATTGGTGACATATGTATTTAGAAAAGAATAATAAAAGGGGAATTTTGTAAAATCATTTTGATAAAAAAACCATGAAAACATTTTTTTACAGTTCTTGAACTCCTAAACACTTCTCTATTCACTACTTTCTGGGTATTGTAAGCCTCCAAGTTCCTGAAAAATTTATGTGGCAAATGAAGATGAATCACAAATGCCTTTAAATCTGAACATTCTAGGGTGCAATTTGGATATGGGGTTGACAAGCATAATTAATGGATTTTAGGCATAACCTAAAATATTATGAACATATTTATCATTATGGTCAAATACAGCATTTTCATTACAAACAAAAAATTACTACTGGCAAATTTATCATTTATCAATAAAGATTCTATTACTGTGTCTATTCAAATAAGTTTGTGAAACTGTAAGAGAAGAAATACCATGGATTCAGCCTCTGTTAATTCATAAAAAGGGAGAAGAATCAATTAATCAACTAACCAATCAATCAGTTTTTATTTTACATTCAGAGAAAATCTGTCTTTTAAAATCCCTGGGTTCTTAGATTCATCAAACTCCCTTTAAAAGCATGGTGAGTACAATATAATATTGGGTTATAGAAATTTGTAATCCCATATTACAGCTTCCTTTCTTCTTTAAAATGGCTTAAAAAAAAATTGTTTCTGTGGGGATGGTGGTGCATGGTCTGGGAAATGAACCTGGGTCGCCCACATGGAAGGTGAGCATTCTACCACTGAATCACCAGTGCACCCTTTCTTCTTTGTATCTAATTTGACTCCCCCTTTTCCTAGTAATGAAACTCAAAGATAAATCATAAAAATATTTAAACATAAAATAAAAATCTCTTCCCTTTTTATCACCTGTAACTGTGTAAAATGCCAGCCAATATTGAGCTAACATCTACACATAAGTCAAGTAAAATTCATTCTTAGAATTTTTAGTAGCAATTCTATATTGACAAAACCTAAATGCATATTTCTGTTACTATTCTGCTCATAAGAGCTATAGACATAAATATACAGCACTAAAATTTATGTCTGTATTTTTCAATTATCACAACCATTCGAGGCTGAAATCTCTTTATCATCCATAACCTTGAACTCTTCTTCATTCTCTTCAGTCAAATCTGTTTGTTCTTCAATCTTTCCATTTCCATCTATGGTAACTCCTTCCACCTCAGATGCAGAGAGATAACCCAGGCATCATCCTCAAGACCACCTTCTCCCCTATATCATACCACCTAAAAATCACTAAATTCCAAGTAACTCCATCTCCAAAGTGTCTCAAACATGTCTATACTTCTATTTTTCCACTGCCCTCTTCCTAATACAAATACTCCAAATAGAAACTTGATAAGTAATTTTTAAAAGTAATATATAGAAAGAGGTGGGGCAATATCGTGGCAAAGTGAGGAGTGGAATTTAATTAGTCCTACAGAACAGCTAGCAAAAAGGCAGGAATTGTCTGTAATAATGGTTTGCAGGATATCTGCAACTGAACACACATCATACACCAGTCTGGACTGGGTTGAAGGGCCACAATCACAACACAGAACTGTAAGTAAAGTTCCCAAATTGTGGAAGCTGGTACCCCTCCCCCCATAGCATAGCAGGCTCTGTTGGACATCCTTCCCTGTGGGAAAAAGAAGCAGTTTCTACTAGGAAGGTAGATCAACCAAACTCAAATTGTGGTTTTAATGAACACATTTGGATGGCTGAATGCAAGCTTTGAGCACATATAAAACCCAAAGAAAGCAAGAAAGTTACCCAAAAGTCTCTTCTGGCATAGAGGAAATACAGCTGATGAAGAAAAAAAAGGAGCATTTTGGAGCTGGCTGAGCTCAGAATCCTGGAAGAGGGCTGTGTCTCAAGGAAAAGGACACATGGAGCTGGATACCAACTCTGGCTCTTGACTGGTGAACTTTTAGGGATGAGAAAAGTGGCCCTGAAAAGGGATTTATTTTTATTCTCTGCCTTTTTTTTTAACCTTCTTTTTTTTTCCTTTTCTTAAAGTATCCTAACTTTTCTTAAAGTTGCTCTCATAGGAAAAGCCTCAGGCATTTTCAATTGTCAGCAATGACCCAGGAAAGGACAGAAATAAGATAGGTATAAAAGACAAAGTAACAAGTCAAGTGAAGAAGATAATTCCATAAAGGATATGATTTCCCCAAGAAAAGGGGCCCAGCTCAAGTCTACAGCCCTCCTTTAGACAATTCAGACCCCAGGGGCTGGGAATCAGAAACAGCTTTAACTTGTCTTCGACCTCAGCCTCTGTCTCAACCATGCCCCTGGCAAGCTGAGAATTAAAGGCCCCACATTACTTTACACCAGTGGGCTGTGGGCTGATAAGCACCACCTGCTGGGCAGGATAGGAAAAGTATGGAGTCTAGAGGCTCTACAGAAAAGCCAGACAGCCTGCTGGGTCTCCAGGTCAGGGAAACTGATACTGATCACACCTTCATTCTAAGATCTGAGCCTGCTTTGTCTGGGAAAATCTGATTGGGGTCAATTATGTTTGGGGAGACCCTCCTCAAAATAAAGGCTCCATATAGGCAGAGAAAGAACCAGAAAAACAAGAGCTGAAAAATTCTGATCAAACAGAAGCTATGCTGGAGGTCTAGAATAAGTTGAACTGGATACCAAAGAACAAATAAAGAACAAAGCTAACCAGCAAGAAAACACTAAGTAAAATATTGAAAATAGCCCCCAGAATAAACTAACCAAGAAAATCAGATTCTTAGACACCAACAAAAAATTGTGTCATACTAGGAAAAACAAAGATATAGCCCAAAGGAATAAACTAACATTTCAAAAGAGAACTAGGAGGTAAAACAACTAATTAAAGATGTTCAAACAAATGCAAATCACATAAAAAATCAAATCAAAGAGTTGATGGGAAGATATGGCAAAAGAGATGTGGATATAAAGAAGACACTGGGCAACCATAAACAAGAACTTGAAAGCTTGTAAAAACAAATGTCAGAACTTATGGGAATGAAAGGCATAACAGAAGAGATGAAAAAACAATGGAGAATTAGATCAGCAGATTTGAAGAGGCAAAAGAAAGCATTAGTGAACTAGAGGACAGGGCATATGAAATCCTACACACAAAAGAACAGATAGAGGAAAGAATGGAAAAATATGAGCAGGATCTCAGGGAATTGAATGACAACAGAAAGCTCATTAATATATGTATTATATGTGTCCCAGAAGGTGAAGCAAAGGGAAAGGGGGCAGAAAGGTTAATGGAGGAAGTAATCACTAAAAATTGCCCATCTCTTATGAAAGACATAAAATTACAGATCTAAGAAGCACAGGGTACCCCAAATAGAATAGATCCAAATAGATATACTTCAAGACACTTACTAATCAGATTGTCAAAACCAAGGACAAAGAGAGAATTCTGAAAGTAGCAAGAGAAAAGTGATCCATCACAGACAAGGGAAGTTTGATAAGACTATGTGTGGGTTTCTCAGCAGAAATCATGGAGGTGAGAAGGCAGTGGTATGATATATTTAAGATACTGAAAGAGAAAAAACTGTCAACCAAGAATTTTATATCCAGCAAGACTGTCCTTCAAATATGAGGAAAAGTTTTAAATATTTTCAAACAAAAAAACAGTGGGAGAGATTGTGAACAGAAGACCTGCTCTACAAGAAATACTAAAGGGACCACTAAAGGCAGATAGGAAAAGATGGGAGAGAGAGGTCTGGAAAACAGTGTATAAAGGCTATTAACAAGGATAAAAAGAGAGAATAAATAAGGTACGATATATCAGAATAAAGTCATGACACATGCAACAACATGGATGAAACTTGAGATTATTATATGGAGGGAAATTAGCCATAAACAAAAGGATAAATAATGTGTGGTCTCACTAATATGAACTAACATTAACAAGCAAACTTTGGGAGCTGAATTTGAGAATACCAGTTATCAGGAGATAGAAAAAGGGTAGAGATTGGGCTTTTGATGCTGAAAGAGTAGAAAATGTTCAGCAGGATTGAATGTAGAGATCCAGAAATGGACAGCATAATGCTATCTGATGGCAACACAATATTGTAAGTACACTGAACAAAGCTGAGTGTGAGAATGGTTGAAAGAGGAAGACTAGGGTCATATATGACAACAGAAGGAAAGAGAAAAAAATGAAGAATGGGGCTGTATAACTTAGCAAAACCTAGACGTTACAATGATGGTGATTAAATGTGCAAATATAAGAATGTTTTTACATGAGGGAAAACAAATGAATGTCAATATTACAAGCTGTTAAAAATGGGATGGTATATGGAAAAATACAATCAATGCTAACTTAGGTCTATAGTTAACAGTCACATTGTAATATGTTTCCATTAAGTGTAACAAAGGCAACGTAATAAAGCTAAATGTTGATAAGAGAGGGGTATAAGGGAGGGGGTATGGGATTCTTGGTGGTGTTGTTTCTGCTCTTTATTTTTGTAGTCTTCATTTTTTGTTCTCTTTTTTGTGGAAGAAATGGAAGCATTCTCATTTAGATATAGTGAAATCATAACTGTGATTATTGTAAAGGTTCCTAGATTCCATCTACTCCTGAGTTGCAATGATTACTTCTAGATTCTGTGCTTATAACCTGATCATCCCCTGGTACATTAGGTATCTATGGAACACCAGAGGTTCAGAGCTTGAATTCTGCAAGTATGATTTTACATATAGCAACTGCTGAAAAAAAACTGAAAAAGAGATCAAACTTCAAGTAGAAATATAAATGAAGCTGATTTGGTTAGAACTAAGGGAAAAGAGACTAAAGTGTAAAGCATGATATTGTCTGTATTTTAATACTTCAACTTTCAGGTCAGACCAGAGGAAGAAATATTTATATGGTGCAAAATTTATATTTTCAGTAGCAAACTATTTAATTTAACGTGTTTGGTCAGTTTGTTCAAACACCATAATTACATAGAACCTTGAATGAGATCTTGTTTGTTTGCAGAGGTTAGTGTGATTTCCCCAATACATTACAGAGTAATCTGCACAGATTAGAAAGTATTTGCAAAGTCTCCTTGAGGGACTGGGAAAAGGTGGGAATATTGAACTTCCCCACCTGGGGAAAACCTGATATTCTCACAAGCGTTGGGAACT